>PVKB01005584.1:0-17239 GCA_004027205.1 Ctenodactylus gundi | reverse complement strand
TAAAAGAAAAGAGAAAAAAAATAAGAATATTAACTTTAAAAGTGCAAGCTGGTTTCTTCTTCCAGCCTAAAGTCCCCTGAGGTGTGTTTGCACTTCCAAAGGCAGAATAACGACCATCCCAAGAGCATTGCAATGAAGTTGTGCCTTTCGTCTCCAGAGCCCAGGGCAAATCTGTGGGGCCCTGGGATCCCTGGGCACCGCGTGACCTTGTGTTGGTCCTTGTTGCAGGTGAAGTGTCGGACTCCGACAGCAACAGCTCCTCTTCCAGTTCCGATTCTGACTCCTCCTCAGAAGATGAGGAATTCCACGACGGCTATGGGGAGGACCTCATGGGGGACGAGGAGGACAGGGCCCGCCTGGAGCAGATGACGGAGAAAGAGCGGGAGCAGGAGCTGTTCAACCGCATAGAGAAGAGGGAGGTGCTGAAAAGAAGGTAAGCTTGTAGCTAGCCTGCCCCTTCTGTTTCTGTCTGTCTCTTTCTTTTATTATATTTTTGTTTGTGTGCTATTAAGACAGGGTCTCACTCTGTATCCCAGGCTGGTTCTGAACTCACTGTGGAACCCAGGCTGGCCTTAGACTTGGCAATCCTCTGCCCTGCTGTGTGCTGGGATTGCAGGCTTGTGCTACCACGCCCAGCTTATGTGGTGCTGGGGAATCAAACCCATGGCCTTATGCTTGCTAAGCAAGTGCTTTCACAGCTGTGACATTTCTCTAGCCCTCTCTGTTTGTCTCTTAACTCTATTTTATTTGCTTATTGTGGCACTGGGAACTGAGCCCAGGGCCTTTGTTCTGAGCTACATCCCCAGCCCCTTTGTATCATTTATTTGAGATAGGGTCTTGCTAAAAGAACCAGGCTGGGTTCAAACTCAAGATCCTCCTGCCTCAGCCTTCCACAGTATTGGGATTCCAGGCCTATGCCAGCAGGCCTGGCTATCTCTTGCCTCTTGTGTTTCCCTTGCCCCACATGTTCAGAAGGGTCCACCAGTTTGCCTTAAGCTTTCTCGGCTTCACAGTAATAGTGAAGTGTTCCTCCGGCCATGGGTTCCTTGTGTTCAGTGCAGCAGGGAGGAGGCGTCCTGCTGTAGTTTTGCCCGACTATGTACCCTGTGGCGTTTTTCAGCCAGTGTGCCCCAGGCAAGGTGAAGCTGTGATGTGTGATAGTTTAGGAGTATTAAATGCTTTTTCAGATTATGTTTTTTAATTGCAGTGGGTTTATAGAAATATAATCCCATTGTTAAGTGCAAGAGTGTATTAGCTAAGGACCGTCTGTAGATGGAGACTGGCCTGTATAGGTGGGTCCGTGAACATGACGCACGTTAAGGTCCCGTTCGTTGCTTGCTCATTAGTTATCACCAGCGTTGCTGGTGCACATTATCCTTGAGGTGTCCTTGATAGGACACTGCTGTGTGTTTCCATCATAAGAGCCCCCTCCACTGTCTCTGCCTTGTTAGAGAAGCAGAGAGTGGCTGCAAAATGCTTGATACCCAGAGTGTAAACCAACAAGTGCAGAGACTTAGTGGTGTGCTGCGTTTCTGCCCTACTCCTGGGCCCTGTAAGCACCCAGCACATGCATGTGCACTGTCTGTGGAATGAAGGAAAGAGACTGTCCACGGTTGGGTTTGTTTTGGCTGGCTTTTCTGTGGGTAAGAGTAGGCATTGGAGATTGCAACAGGGGCCTTTGCCCTGAGCTATATCCTCAACCCTTTTTTCAGTTTGTATTCAGAGATAGGGTCTCACTAAGCCACTGACTTACCCAGGCTAGGCACAGGCTTTCCATCCTCCTGCCTCTGCCTCCAAGGTGCTGCGATTACTAGCATGTGCCCCCAGGCCCAGCTCAAGGTTATTTAGCAGTAAGGGTAGGGTTTGGGTTAGAGACTCAGTTTCATCCTGGGACCCGCAGGAGCAGGCTGGTCCTGTTCCCGGTTACTTTGCCTGATCTGTAACACTCTTGGGATTTTTATATGGGTAAACCTACTATGTAATTTGCTTTCTGCTGAGCAGAAAGTAGTGAGAATGCCATGAGGTTCCCTTGACTTGTGAATTTAAACCTGGTAATTGTTAAAAGTAATCAAGGAGGAATGATACAATAGTTGGAGGGCTTGCCTAGCAAACACAAGTCCCTGAGTTCGATCCCCCAGCATCACATAAGCCAGGTGTGGTGGTACACGGCTATAATTCCAGTGTACAGGAAGCTGAGGTAGGAGGATTGGCGCATTTTTCCTACTGAAGAAAGATGGAATGTGGTAGCTTTTTTGTTTTGTTTTTGTTTAGTACTCGGGATCCTAGCCATGGCCTTCACACTGGGCTGTATCCCCAGCCCATGTTTAGTTTTGACTTTTGGGATAGGGTCTCACTAGTTCACTAAATTTGCCCTGGCTGGACTCAACTTGAAATCTTCCTGTCTCATCCTCCTAGCACTCTGGGATTACAAGCCTGTATCACTGGGCCAACTCTGAGGAAGTAGTGTCTCTGGTGCGGGGTTGTGGCTCACTGTTACAGTGCTTGCCTGATATTCACTATCCTGGGTTCAGTGTTTAGTACCCCAAGGGGGAGAAATTTGTTTCCCGAGTACGTTAAAATTGTGACATTGTGGGCTGGTGGAACAGGATAGTAAGTTAAAACACTTGCCTAGCAAGCATAGGGTCCTAGGTTCTATTCTCCAGCACCAACCACATAAGCTGGGTGTGGTAGAGCACGCCTGTTATCCTAGCACTTTGGAAAGTTGAGTCAGGAGGATTGCTATGAGTTCGAGGCTAGCCTGACTACAGAATGAGACCCTGTTTAAAAAAATTGTGATATTGTTTCTCGTTTCTCTCTCTCTCTCTCTCTCTCTCTCTCTCTCTCTCTCTCTCTCTCTCTCTCTCTGTCTGTCTCTCTCTCTCCCAGAAGGGAAGTCCTTGAGTGATGCCTACTCTTTTGTTGCTATCTTACAATTTTAATTTTATAAAATTAACAATACTTACATACTCACACATTTTGTGTTACTTAACGAAGCACGTAAGAGAGGGGAGAAAGGTGTGTATAATATGGTCACACGTCCATACCCACATTACAGAGGAAGGAAACACAGGCGTGCCCATGTGTGAGGTGCTCATGTAGTCACAGCTGGTATTCATGACTTCCTTCCAGTACCTGTCCTGTGTTCCCCTTACCTTCCGAAGGCACCTTTACTTTGTGGAGCGACCCACCGCCCTCTCTCAAAGCTCTGTGCTGTTACTAGTTCTGCCTGTTTTGGAGTCTTGTAGTTTTCCATGAATGTGAAGGTTCCTCCTGCGGCTGTGCTCTTCCTCTGTTGTGGCATAGCGACCCACTGTTCCCACCCACTACACCAGTTACCCAAGCCAGCACTGTCGCTCCCGTCTTCACTGGTTCACACAGAAGCTTTAAGTTCCAGTCCAGCTGGGCCTGGTGGCTCAGGCCTTCACTCTCAGCACTCTGGGAGGCTGAGGCTGGAAGATCACAAGTTCAAGCCCTGCCTGGGCAATATAGTAACTTAATAGACACCAATCTCAAAATCAAAAAAGTAGGCTGGGGATGTAGCTTAGTTTGAAGGCTCTGGGCTCACTTCCCAGTACTGCACACAAAATAATTCCTGCTCAATGAAATTCTCTCTTGGTAACAGTACTCTGACTTCCAGAACTGAAACACTAGGCCAGAAGAGTATTAAATTCTAAGAACAGAAAGCAAAATTGTGCTAGTCCCTAGGGGTAGTAGTGTGTGGTGCCACTCCACTGCCCATCCTTGACTCTGAGACCTTTGTTTCCTGGATATACATTGAAGGCCACAACAGAGCACATCCAGCTTTTAGAGAACTTCACCCAGATCCTCGGCCCCCTTCCACATAGCTGGTCCTGTAACTGAGTCTCCAAAAGGCCAGTCAAGCCTGCCGCTCCAGGCTGGTGACTGCTGTGGTAAGGCCACCGGGCCACACCCTCCTCTAGTGGCTGTGCAGTCAGTTTGTCAGAGCAGTTCTGTGTGGAGTGCCACGACTGTGGTTGTTACTTGACATACCAACAGATGATAGTTTTGTAGTTTATGTATTTGTTTACTTGTTTGTTTTTTGAGATAGGGTCTCACATTAGAGTCCCGGCTGACCCTGAGATCACTGTGTAGCCCAGCCTGGCCTCAAAAACATGGCCATCCTCCTGCCTCAGCCTACTGATGGCTGGGATAGCAGGCGTGAGCCCCCTTGCCCGGTTTATGTGGCACCAGGGAGTTGAGCTGGGCCGTGCGTGCTAAGAACACTGTCGCTGCTGAGCTGCGTCTCTGGTGCAGTGTGACTGCCGCGTGGTGCGGTAGCCCGCTCTCTCCTGTCACGCGTGGATTGAGGGAGAACTGTGCCACAGTGCAGGAGGACAGCACGTCCTGCGTGTCCCTCCCCCATGTCCCCTTCCCGCCAGCGGGGCTTCTGTCCCCCGCCCCCATCCTCTCCCTCCCTCCAATAGAAGTCAGTCTGTCTTTATTCTTTCCTGCCTTTAACCAAACAATATGTTTAACCAGGTTTGAAATCAAGAAAAAACTAAAAACAGCCAAAAAGAAAGAAAAGAAAGAAAAAAAGAAAAAGCAAGAAGAGGAGCAGGAAAAGAAAAAGCTGACACAGATTCAGGAGTCTCAGGTAGGAGATTGGGTGGTCGCCACCCACGGGCCCCTGGGTACGCTGCTGCATGCACGGAGGCCCGGCCCCTCCGGGCTCCCTGTCCTGCATACCCTCCTTGCCCCTGGTCGCGGGTCACTGACCGCTAGGGTGGCGCCTTTCTTGGGGGACTGCTGCTAACGTGTCCCTAGTTGCCACGTTGGTTGATGTGACGCCCTCCTGCACGTGTCATGCACATGGCTAGGGAATCAGTCACCTCTGCATCCATCACTTAGCACCAGTAAATGTCCCCGTATAGTCTAGGATGTTCTTTCTCAAAGCCTCGGGCAAACTTAATTAAAGTTAAATGAACTGGTTTTGTTGGTCTCCCCTCTTTCTCCACAAGAGGGTGCTGTGTCCCATGTACACGTTACACATCTCTGAAACTGACACAGACTGCAGCGTTGTTAATTGTTGCTATAGAGAATCTTAGTCATAAACTGTCAGTCAGAAAGGCCAGAGCCGGTGGTGTGGATCTGTGATCCCAGCACTGCGAGGCTGAGGCAGGAGGATTGCAAGTTTGAATCCTGTCTCAACGTCAAAATCAAAATGGGATGAAGTTGTAGCTCAGTGCAAAGGCTCTGGGCTCGATCAGAAGGAAGGAAGTGAGGGAAGAAAGAAGAGAAACACAGCAGGAGGGCACCCTACTCATCCTCGCCCTTCACAGGTAACATCCCACAATAAGGAACGACGTTCCAAACGGGATGAGAAACTAGATAAGAAATCTCAAGCCATGGAGGAGCTGAAAGCAGAGCGAGAAAAAAGAAAGAACAGAACAGGTAAGTGGCAGAGCCGGAAAGATGACTGTGTCTTTGATCATATGATTTGACCTTCTGGCATCTTTTTTTAGCTCTTTGTGAAAATTCCAGAAAATTCCTGGGCTAGAGGAATAGCACAGCAGTTGGAGCACTGGCCTACTGGACAAAAGGCCCTGGGTTTGATTCCCCAGCACTGCATAAGCCAGGCATGGTGGTGCACACCTGTAATCCCAGCACTGAGGAGACTGGGGCACAAGAATTACTGTGTGTTTGAGGGCCAGTAATAATAATAGTATAATGGAAGATTCTTGACATACTGAGAATAATATAAGGAACCACCACGACCCTTGTGTCTAATCTCTGCATCTACCATGGCGGTCTGGGTAAATCTGCACCTGTTTCCCTTCATATTTTGTTCTTTGTTTTGTTTTTGTGGTCCTGGGGATGGAGCCCAGGGCCTTCACTCTGAGCTGCAGCCCCAGCCCATTCTTATTTTAGATTTTGGATTTTGAGACAGGACCCTGCTAAGTTGCCGAGGCTGGGCTGGAACTTTCTGTCCTCAGCCTCCCAGAGTGTGGCGATTATAGCCTGGCACCAGCAGACCCAGCCTATTATTTTTAATTAATAGTTAATTAATATTTTTATGGTACTAGGGGTTGAACCCAGGGCATTCTGAGCTATACTACCAGCCTCTTTTTTATTTAATATTCAGACAGGATCTCTCTAAGTTGCTGAGGCTTACTTAATATTTATATTGTAGGATATTCTACACATCATACTTCAACCGTGAACATTACAATGTGTGTTTCCTATAACTAAGAACTTGAGCTGGGCATGGTGCTGTGCATAGATAATTCCAGTACTCTGGTTGGCGGTATCATTAGGATCCACAGGTTTCCACCCAACCTAGGCAATGTAGCAAGACTCTTGGCTCCAAATTCAAAAGGGAGCTGGATTTGTAGCTCAGTGCAAAGGCCGTGGGTTCAGCCCCCAAACTGACATACTTGGGAGGGAAAAAGGAACTCCTTTTATTATGATCAAAGATCTAGTCGGTGTTCAGATTGCTTTGTGATAATTGGCTTATTGAAATCAGGATTTTTATAAAGTTTACATGTTTTGATTTAGCCGGTTTTTTTGTTTTGTTTTGTTTTGTTTTGTTTTTTTTTGAGACATGGTCTCGCTGTGGACCCAGCCTGCTCCTGAACTCACCATGCAGCCCAGGCTGGCCTTGGACTCACAGCAGTCCTCCTGTCTCAGCCTCCCGAGTGCTGGGATTACAGGCATACACCACTATGCCCAGCTTATGTGGTGTTGGGGAATTGAACTAAGGTACTTAGTGCTTGACGTAGCGCTTGCTAGGCCAGCGCTTTAACCACTGAGCCATTCCTTCTTCCCCATGTTGTGATTTATTAATGTGTTCCTAAGTTTCTTGATCTGTAGGATTTTCTCCCCATCTGTTTCTTGTGTAGTTTATTTGCTGAAACAGGTTTTTGGGAGGTGGGTTAGGGTTATGGTCTTGCTCTGTAGACCAGGCAAGTTCTGAACTCACTGTGTAGCCCAGGCTGGCCTCAAACTCACAGCAATCCTCTTGCCTCAGCCTCTTAAGTGCTGGGGTTACATGTGTGCATGATCACTCCCAGCTTCCAAGCCAGGTTATTGTTTTATAGTTCCTCACAAGTGCTGACTGTCCTGTTGGTGGCATTGGACACCTCCTCCAGTCTCCTGAATTTCTACATGATGGTAGAGCTGAAAATTGGGGTTTGTTTTGTCATGTTAGTTTTTTTTTGTTTTGGGAGAGCAGTTAACTTTTAGGTGATACAGTTCTCACCAGGAAATGCTAACAGCTGCCTAAGCCTCAGGTTTTCATTTGTCAGCTTTCACTAGGTCTTGTAACGCTAGCTTCTCCTGCTCCACTAGTGTGACTCCCCTGTCACCCTTCCCTCTTGGATCAGTGGACCTAGGGTACTTGCTTGCTTGCTTTCTTTTCTTTTTCTTTTTCTTTTCTTTCTTTGTTTCTTTCTTTGTTTCTTTCTTTCTTTTTCTTTTTTTCTTTTTTTTTGAAAATACAGGGTTTCACTTTCTAGTTTGGGCTGGTCCTGAACTCATTATGTATCCCAGCCTCGCCTTGGACTCGCAGCATTCCTAATGCTTCTGACTGCTGGAATTACAGGCATGTACCACCATGCCCAGCTTATGTGGTGCTGGGGAATCGAACTTGGGTACTTAGCACTTCCTAAGCAAGGACTTTAACCGCTGAGCTATTCCTCCAGCCCAAGGGCACTTTCTTATTATGGGGACCACAGAAGTGGAGGAGGGGGAAGCAGAAACATACAGTATGTAGCTGGGTTGGGGGTGCAGGCTCGTCACCCCAGCACTCTTGGAGGCTGACAAGGATTGAAAGCCCAGCCTTTGGCAGCTTAGAAATTAGTGAGACCCCGTCTCAACATAAAATATAAAAAGGGTGCAGACGTAGCTCAGCGTAAAGGCCCCAGGTTCAGTCCCTGAGTACCTGAAAAGAGAGAGGGAAAGACACAGTGCTTCCTACGTCCAGGATGGAGAGTAGGCACTCTCTCTCTGAGGGGCTGGGAGCACTGAACTGCTGAATCACAGGCCATAGCCTGGTACACAGTGACAAAGCCTTGGACGTGAGAAGGTGTTGTGGCCCAGTAGCCACTGATGATCATTACTTCAATCATTTATCAGGAGTTGCAAAATGGTGATGTGCCTGCCTCTCGCTCCTCGTGGATTTTCTGTTCTGCTCTGCAGAAGGACACTACTCCTTAGCTGTTGGGTTGCCCAGGTGCGTCTGGATGGGAAAAGCAGGATAAATGCTTGCTCTTGTTTCTCTTTATTTACCAGTTCTCAGGAAAATAAGGTAACTCCGTAGCAACTGCCATAGGTAACCAACAAGGTTTGTTTTGAACATGTATGCAAACTTGTGGGTTTTAGCATATAGTCTTTTTTGGTTTTAGGTTTTGGACATTGAACCCTGGGCTTTTGGACTGAGCAACATCTCCTTTCATGCCCTTCTTAAATTTATTAATTTCTTTTTTTTTTTTTTTTTTTTTTGAGACAGAGTCTCACTCTGCAGTCTAGGCTCACTATGTAGCCCAGATTGGCCTGCAACTCACAACAGTTCTCCTGCCTCAACCTCCCAAGTGCTGGGATTACAGACGTGTGCCACTATACCCAGCTTATGTGGTACTGGCGAATGAATCCAGGGCCTTGAACTTGCTAAGCAAAACCTCAACCATTGAGCTATTCGTCCAGTCCCTAATTTATTTTTTGAGAAAGTATCTTGGTCTGTATAAAGTCCAGGCTGGTCCTGAACTCACTCTGTAGTTCAGACACATGGCACTCCTCTTGCCTCAGCTTCCCGAGTACTGGGACTATAAGCATGTGCTACCACGTCTGACTTGTTGGGGTGGGGAGGTTTTTAAAAGAAATTTATAAACAGGTCCTTGTTAAGTTGCCCAGGCTGGGCTCAGACTTTTTGTGACCCTTCTGCTTCAGATGGGATTACAGACCTATGCCACCAGGCCAGACTGATATTAACGTAGTTTATATGTTTTAGTCAACCACAGTCACTGCTGTGCTTTTGCTATATCCAAGAAATCATTAGCAGATCAAATGTTACTTAAAAATAATTTCCTGAGGCTGGAGGAATGGCTCGGTGGTTAAAGTACTTGCCTAGCAAGCACGACGTCAAGTGCTAAATACCTGAGTTCTATTCCCCAGCACCACATGCGCTGGACATGGTGATGCACGCCTGTAATCCCAACACGCGAAGGCTGAAGCAGGAGGATAGGGGTGAGTCCAAGGCCAGCCTGGGCTCCATAGTGAGTTCAGGATCAACCTGGGCCAGAGAGCAAGACCATGTCTCAAAATAAATAAATAATGATATTTTTTCCCTGATTTTATGCTATAGGTCTTATACTTACATCTTTGATCCAATTAAGGTTAATTTTTATATGGAGCGTAAGGTAAAGTCAACTTCATTTCCTTTCTCTCTCTTCTTTTTTTTTGGCGGGGGAGAGGTGTGGTGACAGGGTCTCACTGTGCAGTCCAGGCTGGTTCCTGGACTTACGGTATGGCGTAGGCTGGCCTTAAACTTACAGTAGTCCTCCTGCCTCAGCCTCCCGAGTGCTGAGATTATAGGCGTGTGTCACCACGTCCAGTTTCAGTGGTGCTGAGGGATCGAACCCAGGACCTTGAGCTTGCTCTGCAAGCTCTTTAACTGATCTGCCATTCCCTCCAGCGCCCCCCCCCACCTTCATTTCTTTAGCACACACACGACTCTGCAGTTTATCCAATTCCTTTGTTGAGTGTATCATTTATACCCATCAAATGGTTTTGTCATCCTTGTTGAAAAATCAGTTGAATCGGGCATGGTGGTACATTCCTGGTAATGCCAACATTTAGGAGGCTGAGGCAGGAGGATTGTCACAAATTCTAGGTTATCCTGGGCTGCAGTGTAAGTCCTGGACCAGCCTGGACTAGAGTGAGACCCTGTCTCAAAAAAAAAATGAGAAAAATCTAGTAAACAATAACTGTAGGTAGAGAAGCAAAGCTTCCTATGCTCTGTCTCCTGTCTGTTACCCACAGTCACCACCCAAGACTCCTGTGGCTTCTCCCCCAGAAGCAAGCCGCCCATAGCAGGCGCTAGCTGGATGTCCTCTGATTCAGTTCTGTTCTGACACTGCCTTCTGGACGACAGTGGTGTCAGCTCCGACAGCAAGAGCTCTCAGCCCCCTTCGCCACCCTTGCTTCAGATGCCAGTGCTGGCACTGGGCTGTGGCAGCTGAGGCGTGCATCCCATGACCCTTTGGGGTCAGTTAGTGTGTTGGAGGCCTAGCAGGACTTTGGGGCACCTGTGTTTCTTAGTACATTACCTGGGGTGTTATGAAGAATCCAGAGGCAGATTCTTTGGGAAATGGGTAGAGCTTCCACACTGCCCACGTCCGCCATGCTTGCTGTCACTGTCGTTGGGCCCTGAGAGCTCCCAGCCACCAGTCACTCTAGTGTTCTGTCTCATTACTGGGAATGGAGCCCACAGCTGTCACACTGAGCTGCATTCCCAGCCCATTTTCCTGTTTGATTAGAGACAGGGTCTTCCTAAGTTGCCGAGTTGCACTCCTCCTGCCTTAGCCTTCCAAAGTGCTGGGATTACCATTTTTTATTGTAACTGCACATTAGGTCAGTGGGTGTTTCAAAATGTCCCTATTTGTAGATAGGTTGTTTGACTTTTCTGTTGTTGCTGTTGTTCCGTGGGGACCTGGTATTTGATGCATGAATGGTTCTAACTCAGGAAGGTCACTGCAGCATACGTGGCACAGGCCAGGCCAGAAAGCACAGGACTGTTTGAATCCTCCTCTGCCATGTTCTCATTTCTTTTCAAAGGTGAAAGATGAGCTAGACATAGGAGAACACACCTGTAAATCTTACACTTAGGAGGCTGAGGCAGGAGAATTGCAAGCTTGAGCCCAGCGAGGGCTGTATAGTGAGATGGTGCCTTCAGAAAATAAAGGAGGGGGCGGGGGACGTAGTTCAGTGATTAAAGCACTTGCCTACTGTGTGCTGGGTTTGATTCCTCAGCACCACATAAATGTTAGCTGGACATGGTGGCACACACCTGTAATCCCAGCCCTCAGGAAGCTGAGGTAGGAGGATTGCTGTGAGTTTGAGGCCAGCCTGGGCTACATACATAGCGCATTCAAGACCAGTCTGGTCTAGAATGAGATCTTGTCTGAGGAAAACAAAAAGAAGTAGTGAAGGATAATGTTGCTCATTGTTGGGAATACCTGGCTAAATTAAATGTTTCCTTCTTCTTTCTAGCTGAGCTTCTCGCCAAAAAACAGCCATTAAAAACCAGTGAGGTGTACTCTGATGACGAGGAGGAGGAGGAAGACGACAAGTCCAGTGAGAAGTCTGACCGCTCCTCCCGGACATCGTCCTCAGACGAGGAGGAAGAGTAAGCTGTGTCCCACTCACGGGCCGTGGGTCGGCCGAGGGCACCTTCCACAGCCTCATCCTCCCGTGTGGACCGTGGTTGGGCTCTGGGCCTGAGTTACAGAGGTGGGGCTGCACACCAGCCCAGCGGTGCCTTCTGCCTCCGGCCCCGGCTTGCCTCGGTCGCGCTGGGCTGCAGGGCCACCCTGCCCGCACCCATCCATTTATCTTCTTCCTTCCCTTTCCTTTCCTCTGTTTCTTTTGCTCTATTTTTCCTTTCTTTCATACTGGGGATTGAAACAAGGACTTTCAAACTCAGCTATATCCCCAGCCCCCTTTTTTCCTTTTTTTTTTTTTTTTTTTTTTTTGAGACAGAGTCTTCCTCTGTAGCCCAGCTGGCCTTGGACTCAGTGTGCCACCACATCCAGTTTATGTGGTGCTGGGGATTGAACTCTGGTATGTAGCACTTGCTAACAAGTACTTTAACTACTAAGCCGAATCTCTAGCCATCCCCCAGCCCCGTTTTTTATGGTTTTGAGAGACAGTTGCTGAGTTGCCTAGGTTGGGCTTCGATTCACAGTTGTCTTGCTTTGGCTACCAGAGAGCTGGGATTACAGGCCTGCACCTGAGTCTGACTCCCATTCACTGTTTGTTTCTTTGTTTTTGAGACAGGGTCTCACTCAGTAGTCCAGGCTGGTCCTGAGCTCACTGTGTAGCCCAGACTGGCCTCAAGCTCAGGCACCCTTTCTGCCTCAGCCTCCCTAGTGCTGGGATTACAGGCGTATACCACCATGCCTGGCTTCCATTCACTGTCTGCTTTCTTATGTTTTGTTTTCTGTAGTATTAGGGATTGAAGCTCGGCCCTTTACACTTGAGCCACGTCCCCAGCTCGTGCTTTTATTTTGACAGGTCTCGCTACATCACTGTTGATTAAGCTTGGTTCAGTGTTGTGATCCTCCTGCCTCAGCCTCCTCGAGTTCTTGAATTACAGACCTGTGCCACTGGGCTCACCCATTTGTTTTCATATCTGGTTTTGTACCTCATTCAAGACAGTTCACCCTTCTGCTTAGGAACAAGCTTCAGTTATGACTTTTCTGGTTCCTTGGTTTTTCCAGTAGGTTGACCACATGTACTTTGGTTAAGTCCAGAGAATCTGGCATTGTATCCCTGTGGTTTTGTAAGGAACAATGATGAGCCCACTGCCCCTTGTTCCTCGCAGGAAAGAAGAGCTCCCTCCAAAGTCCCAGCCCGTCTCCTTACCGGAAGAATTGAATCGAGTCCGATTATCACGGCATAAGCTGGAGCGTTGGTGTCACATGCCCTTCTTCGCGAAGACCGTCACGGGGTGCTTTGTCCGGATTGGCATTGGAAACCACAACAGCAAGCCAGTTTACCGGGTTGGTGTTCCTGTCTTGGGCATTGTTTGTGCTGCAAATATCGCGGTGCTGTGCTGGGCATTAGACTGTGCACACAGCTGTCGCTCGTCTGTTGCCATTTGTGTGTGTCACCTTTCTACTGTAACAAACACCTGAGGGTAGTGATCTTATCAAAAGAAAAGGTCACGCCAGGCCCAGCCACACGGGCCTGTAATCCCAGCACTCTGGAGGCTGACAGCAAGAAAACCCCACATTCAAGCCCAGCCTGGCAGCTTAGCAGCTCCAGAACCCAGCCTCTAGATAAACAAGAGGCTGGGAATACACCTCCATGTGAGGCCCCTGGCTCTATCCCCAGTGTGGTGGTAGGCTTTGTGCTTAGTCCCTGGAACGGCCCCTAATCAAAACAATAAACAAACAAACAAATAAATAAATAAATACCAACCTTTAGACCAGAGCACAGTGGCTCATAGTCCCAGTTACTCAGGATCCTGAGGCAGGAGGGCCTGTTGAGTTCAAGACCAACCCGGGCATCATATCATGGAGAGACCCAGTCTCAAAAGAGCAGATAAAGGGGCTGGAGGAACAGCTCAGTGGTTAAAGCACTTGTCTTGCAAGCACTTCATCAAGCACTAAATACCCAAATTCAGTTCCCCAGCAAGCACCACATAAGTCAGGCTTAGTGGCGCACGCCTGTAATCCCAGCACTCGGGAGGCTGAGACAGGAGGGTTGCCGTGATTCCAAGGCCAGCCTGGGCCCCATTTTTTAAAAAAGGAAAAGAAAAGAATAGTTGGGGGGGGGAGAACCTCTGGACCCCAACTACAATCCCTGGTGAATTCAGGGTACTCGATGAGCTGACACAGCACTTGTGACACTCCTCGTTTTTGTTGCTTGTTTGTTTGAGACAGGGTCTCGTCTGGCCCAGGCTGGTCCTGAATTCACTATGGAGCCAAGGCTGGCCTTGGACACAGGGGCAATCATCCTGTTTCGGCCTCCCGATTGCTGAGATAGTGCTGAGATTACAGGCGTGCACCACCATGCCTGGCTTGCGTGGTGCTGGGGAATTTGCTCTTGACTAGGGTCTCTTCTTCCACTCAGGTGGCTGAGATCACAGGTGTCGTAGAAACGGCCAAAGTTTACCAGCTGGGCGGCACCAGGACGAACAAAGGACTCCAGCTACGGTGAGAGGCGCTTCCACCATGCTGTTCCCTCCACACACCGCATTGCCGGCAGGGCCCTCGCGGCTCTCATGGGCAGGTCTCCGAGTGCCGCTGGTTTTCAGTCCCCAGCAAGGCACCAGATGATCCTTGACAGCCTGTGTTTGACTCAGGTCCTCTCTCCATGGGGGGACCGCAGCCACACTGAAGGAAGGTGTTGGGGTGTGAGCAGCCTGTGCCAGTGTCTGTCCACAGCCCTGCTATGAGTGCAGTCAGGGGCCCCATCTGTTCCATCTCTACCACTTCACTGACTTCACGTCTGATTAGTCATGTCATCTTTCTAGACTTAGTTTCTTTCTTCTGTGAAGTGGAAACGTCACTCACTTAGCAAATACTTACTAAATGCTCTGTTCTGGGCCTCGTGAGGAAGGAGAGGACATGTCCACAAAGCCTCTCCTTCTTCAGCCTGAGCATCTTGAAGACCCTGTGTAGAAAGGGATAGGAGGGGCTGGAGGAATGGCATAGCCATTCAGTCGCGAGGCCCTGAGTTTGGTTCCCCAGCACCACATAAGCCAGGTGTGGTGGTGCACTCCTGTAATCCCAGCTCTCGGGAGGCTGAGGCCAGAGGATTGATTGCCTGTGAGTCCAAGGTCAGCCTGAGCTACATAGTGAATTCAGGACCAGCCTGCACTACAGAGCAAGACCCCGTCTCAAGAAAAAGAAAGGGATAGAAGTAGTTTACTAGGATCCCAGAGAGAAGGCCGGAAGATAGATCTGACTGCCCCCTGACCTCAACTGGTCATTATGGTCTCCACCCCCTCCCATCTCCCCACTCATTCATCTCCTCTGTTCCTTTTTTTTTTTTTTAAGCCATTCGGGGGACTGGGGGAATAGCTCAGTGATTATAGTGCTTGCCTAGCAAGCTCAAGGCCCAGCACCACATACATCAGGTGTAGTGGTGCATGTCTGTAATCCCAGCACTCTGGAGGTTGAGACAGGAGGATTGCCATGAGTCCAGGGCTAGGCTGGGCTACAGAGTGAGCGTTCTCAACAAAAAGAATGATAGACAGACAAAGAAAATGCCACTTGGGCTAGGGAGTGGCTATGACAGGTTCCAGGGTGGATGGCAGTGGGTCCTGTGACATGGCGATGCAGTAGTCTCTGGGAGATACTGTTTTTCCTCTCCAGGGAATAGAATTGCCTGCCATGTGGTGATTACCTTGTGTTACCCATTCCTGAAGCTGAGGATTTGTGGTAGATTTTATTGTAGTGAGGCCCAGTGGGCAGACCTGTAATCCCAGCACTCTGGGAGATTAAGGCAGAATTTTTAAAATGGATTGGGGATACCACTCAGGCAAAGGCCCTAGGTTCAATCCCCAGTAAAACCCAAAAAAAGAGAAAAGGATATTACTGTAAATTGATCACTGACGTATTGTCCAAGACCATTTGTCTTTTCCTGGCCTTAGGAACTTAATCGTAGCTTCCCATTAAGACAGCCTCTGGGGGCTAGGAGGCCAAGCCCAGTGGCTAGGAGGCCAAGCCCAGTGGCTAGAGGACTTGCTGGAAGGCCATGATTTGAGTGCCCCAAGGTCACATAAACCAGGCATGGGGCACGTGCTGTAATCCCAGTACTTGGGAAGCTGAGACAAGAGGATTCCTGTGAGCTTGGGGCTAGCCTGAGCTACATAGTGAATTCAGGACCAGCTGAGCTACAAAATAAGACCGTCCTTGGTTTTTTGGTTTGTTTGTTTTGTTTTTAAAGCCAAGGCTGGAGAAATAGGTCAGTGGTTAAAATGCTTGCCTACCAAGCTTAAGGCCGCTGGTTCAACTCCCAGCACCACATAAACTGGGCATGGTGGCGCATGCCTATAATCCTAGTACTCAAGATTGAGGTAGGAGGATTGTGGTGTGTTCAAGGCCAGCTTGGGCTACAGAGTGAGTTTAGGACCAGCCTGGACTACAGAGTGAAACCCTACTTTAAAAAAAAAGAGAGAGAGAAGATGGCAACCAAGTAACAGCACTGCACATCAACTCACTTAAAAAGTAAAGAAGAAAGTTAGAAAAAGCATGTTTAGTGTAGCTAGGAAAGAGAGGAACATCCCCCAAAACTGAAAGGCGACCAGCAGGAGGCCAGAAACTCCGAAGGATAATCAAAACCTGAGGGAAAAAAAAAAATCCCTGCAGTCCAGGAAGCCACCTGCAAATGGCAGGCAGCTGCAGATGGAGGAAAGGTCGCGGGGACCTGAACATCTGACAGAACGGAGCTGGGAGAGGACGGAGCACACAACAACGGGAGAGGAGGTTGCGGGCAGGTCTGAAATTCTGTAATCACATCAGAAGAGGAGGAAAGAAGCAGCCGATTCAGTGTGGCCCCCGGACTGCTGGCACCCACAGATCACAAACAAGGTCCGGAGGCCTGAACCTCAGTCCAAAGTAAGCGCAGATCCGGATAAGTGGGAATTATTGGCATTGCGCGGCTCTAGCCTCAGAAGCACTAACCCGCGAGTGTGTGTACTACAAACACAGCGTATGCTCCCCCTACAAAAGGCCCCAGGATCCCAGATCAGAAACGGGGCTCAACAGCCATCACAGGCAGTGACGTCAGCAGGAGCCATTTTCTTTCCTGCACACCAGAGACAGTCAGAGGTAGCAGAACCATGGGGAAACGTGGTAACAAATCTTATACAAAAAGATCTGACTGCCCAGGGGAGGGTACCAGGGGTGCTGAAATTGCAGAACCCAAAGAAGAACCCAAAAAAGAGATGGGCAAGAATGATGGTGACTTCTGGGGCCCAGATAGTCAGTGAATTCAAGCAAGAATTAAAGCAGGCATTAAACCAGGAAGCAAAGTGGGAAATTAAACAGACAGCACAAGAGCTACAACAACACTTCGGTAAGCAAAAAGCAAGCCTTGAAAAGAAATTAGAGGAGACCAAAGAAGAAATGGGGAAGCGTGGTTACAAATCTCCTACAAAAAGACCTAAAACCCCAGGAGATGACATCAGGGTAAATAAAGATGAATATGGCAATAATGATGGCAACTTCTGGGCCGAGAAATTCAGTGAATTAAAGCAGGAAATAAAACAGACAGCAGAAGAGCTACACCAATACATAGATAGGCAAAAAGCAAGCACTGAAAAGCAACTAGAGGAGACCAGAGAAGAAATAGACCAGAAGATAATGAAGACAAAAGAAGAAATTAGAGAAGTACACAACAGAGATATAGAAAAATTGAATGCAGATATTCAGGAAATGAAAAACACACAGGTAATAATAAGCAACCACTTTAAACAACTTCAGAATAGAATGTCAGACCTAGAAAATAAAGTGACTAAGCTGCAACATACAGGCCATGAAGAATACAAAGT
>PVKB01005583.1:0-91575 GCA_004027205.1 Ctenodactylus gundi | reverse complement strand
GTCATCGAGGGCTCTGGGACGACTGTCCCTTGCTAGCTGGGTGACCTTGGCAGTTTGAAGCCTTTGTTTTTTCACACATTAAAATGGGAATTATGTGACTGTGTATGCCATGGTATTCTTTTCTTTCCCTGTCTTTTTGAGGCAGGGTCTCACTATCTAGTCCAGACTGGTCTTGACCACACTGTGTAGCCCAGGCTGGCCTTGAACTCACAGCAATCCACCTGCCTCAACCCCTACGTGCTGAGATTACAGGCTGGTATCGCCATGTCCAACTATGTGGTGCTGGGGAATCGAACCCAGGGCCTTGTGCTTGCTAGGAAAACACCATGACCACTAAGCTACACCCCCCACCCCCTACTTTTTCACTTTTTTTTTTTAAACACAGGGCCTTTGCTGTAAGCCACACCCCTGATTCTATTTGTCAGTTCTTACTCTCTAAATTCCGAAGTTACTCCGGCAGGACCCTCATAGAGTTCTTACAGGGATTGAAACAGCCAGCTTGGTGCAGCGCCTGGCACATAGTGAGCCTGTACTTGGTAGCTGTTGTCATCATCAGCACGAGTCACAGTTAAAGGAAGTGGGGGATGATTCTGAAAGAAATGGATGTGGAGAGAAGTGCAAAGAGAAGCACTCTGGGTAGAAGTGCGTGTGTAGGGTGCGCAGAGAAAGACAGTCAGCAATCAAGAACACCACCAGGAAAGGGCTATCGCAGCAGTGCCAGGGGAGGGCTACGAGGAAACCGAGAGGCCATGGCCAACTTAATACATGTCTTTGAAAGGGTATAAGTCAGGCTGGAGGAATGGCTCAGCGGTGCAAGCGCTAAGCCACGCGCTACGTACTCGAGTTCGATTCCCCAGCACCACATAAGCTGAGCATGGTGGCGCACGCCTGTGATCCCAGCGCTTGGGAGGCTGAGGCAGGAGGATTGCCATGAGTCCAAGGCCAGCTTGGGCTCTGAAGTGAATTCAGGACCAGCCTGGACCACAGAGCGAGACCCTGTCTCCAAAAAAACAAAAATAATCTAATGAAATATTACAGAATATATTATTTTTAAAAAGAAAGGGTATAAGTCAATGTACACTCAATAGGTAATCTTCTGTAAAGGCTCCATGAAAGTGTTTATTTAAAGGAAATTTTTGTTGGGTTTGTTTCAAAAGCGACTGATCAGTGTTCTTAGACACTGGGAGCGTCGTAACTGAGCTGGCCTCACGTCGTGGGTACCTCAGTGTAGACCCTTCCTTCCGTACATACCTCCGGGGTTAAGTACTGTTGTGTAATTTTTTGTTTTGTTTTGAGACAAGGTCTTGCCCAATAATCCAGGCTGGTCCTGAACTCACTGTGGAGCCCAGGCTGGGCTAGAACTCATAACAATCCTCCTGCCCCAGCGACCTGAGTACCGGGATTACAGGTGTGTGCCTCCATTGTCTGGCAAACAATTTTTTTTTTTTTTTGAGACAGGGTCTCACTCTGTCGTCCAGGCTGGTCCTGAGCTCACTTTGGCGGAGCCCAGGCTGACCTTGGACTCACGGCGTTCCTCATGTCTCAGCCTCCTGAGTGCTAGGATTACAGGTGTGTGCCACCACGCCAAGCTTAAGTGGTGCTGGGGAATCGAACTAGGGTACTTAGTACTTGCTAGGCAAGTGCTTTTAACCGCTGAGCCATTTCTCCAGTCCCCTGGCAAACTTTTATGTGATGCTGGGGAATGGGACCAAGGGCCTTGGCTTTTGCTAGGCAAGCAAACTAACCTCTGAGCTGTGGCCCTAGCCCCAGTGCTGTGTAATTTATCTTGTGTAGCTCTGATGGTTCCTGATCAGGATAATAAAATGATGGTGGGTGTGGCTTCCTGAGCTCCAGGGGTGGGCTGGGCTGCAGTAGAGACAGATTCCAACTCAGGCATGATTGGACACCATGCTCTTCAGATGTGGGTGTGCTCGGACGCGAGTCTGTAAGATGTGGGCATGCTCCAGTGATGGTAGAACCTGTTCCAGAAGAAATGAATGGAAGCAGTATCCTCCCACCGCTGGGGCTTTCCAGGTGCCTGGCTTGATTACGGGGTTCACCCTGCCCCAGGATGGCCTCCTTGTTCCTGAGATGTAACCAAATACTGGTTCAATTCCTTATAAGTGCAACTCCAAGAGCAGTCACAGGGGAGAGAAGAGCAGGCCCTGTAGAAAGAGAACTGCGGGATAAGGTGTTTTTCACATGTTAAAATGGGAATCATGTGACTGTGTATGCCATGCTATTCTTTTCTTTCCTTTTCTTTTTGAGGCGAGGTCTCACTCTGCAGTCCAGACTGGTCTTGAGCACACTGTGTAGCCCATGCTGGCCTTGAACTCACGGCAATCCTCCTGCCTCAATCTCCCGAGTGCTGAGATAACAGGCAGGTACCGCCATGTCCAGGCTGATCCTGAACTCACACTGGAGCCCAGGATGGGCTAGAACTCGTAACAACTAACTTTAACTTCTTTTTATTTAGACAAAATTTCAAAGTTACAGAAATATCATGGGTATAAAAATTTCACAGGTATCCTTTATTCTTAAATGTTAAACCATATTTCCTGTGTTAATTTCTCTCTAGCTAGATGTACATATTTTTTTACCTGAACCATCGGTAGAAAATGTCACTGTTTTGAAATCAATAATCAGTATTTATGTTATAACTTATAAAGTTATTTTTCTTCAAAGTCAAGTGGTATCCTACAATTACGTCTGTGTTCCTGTTTTCCTGGGGCTTTTTAGTCACTGATCTATGATTTTTTTGGCGTTTTAATGATCAGCTCTTTTCTTCTTTTTTATATTATACATCTTTTTAAAGCATCATCTTACTATTTTTCTTTTTAAATTCTCCATCATATTAAATATTTTAGAAAAACCTTTTCCCCTCACATCCTCGTGTAGATAGAGCCCCTCTGGAGCCGCAGGCCCCTGTTCCGCAGCGGCCCAGTTACTTCCAGTTCTCTTGGCCCATGGCTCAGCTGCTGTCCTGGGCTTTACATCCATGCTCGCTTGAGTTGAAGCTACTGTTTGCAGATCACATGTCTCCTACAGAGTTATTAAAAGTGTAAATCAACTCATGTTGTTCTCTGCTTACATTCCTCCCATGGCTCCGCTTCCACTGGGAACCCAAAAATCTGCCCATGGCCTGCCTGACCCAGTTTCCACTGCCTCTTTGATGGTACTCTTTTGCTTTTGTTTTGCTTTGAGTCAGGGCCTTGCTCTGTAGTCCAGGTTGGTCCTGAACTCACTATGGAGCCCAGGTTGGCCTCAAATGCACAGTAGTTATCCTGCCTCAGCCTCCTGAGTGCTGGGATTACAGATCCGTGCCACAATATCTGGCTTATGTGATGCTGGGGAATTGAACTCAAGGCCTCGCACTAGCTAGGCAAGCGCTCTAACTGCTGTGCTATTCCTACAGCCCCAGATGTGATTTTATATCACCTCCTTGACTTCTGTTTCCCATCCGGCACTAAGCTTCACAAAGTTTGCCTGGCATATTCAACCCCAGATCCTGTGCCTAGCCTGGTACCTGCCGCGTACCAGACGCTCAACAAATGCCAGAAGGTAGGAGTGAACGAATGCAGGAAATGTGGTATGGCACGTGAAGGTCATTCATCTTAGTGAATTCTCTGTCCTTGCATGTACATTCTTTTTTCTTTCATTAGCATGTATTTCAGATACCGAATAGTAGCAATCAGCTTGAGAAACTGGTGTATTTACACACGGCATTTTGATCATTTTGCTTCTCAAGCCTCCCCCTTCTCCACAAAGTCTATTTCCTTTTCCCTTTCTCTTTCACGTTTTCAATGGTGTGGTTTCCTCATGTTCGAGAAACCATGCAGGGGCTGGAGGCGTTGCCCAGTGGTTAAAGTGCTTGCCTTGTAAGCCCCGAGCCCAAGGCTGGGGTTTTATTTCTCGACACAACATAAACAGGGCATGCTGGCCCACTTATGTAATCCCAGCACTCAGAGGCTGAGGCAGGAGAATTGCGTCGAGTTTGAGGACAGAATGGGTTATACAGTGAGTTCGGGATCAGCCAAACACACCACACACACACACACACACACACACACACACACACACACACACACACATGAGAAATCATACAATATTTGACATTGTGTGTCTGATTCATTTTTGTAGGCATGATAGTCTCAAGGTACATCCATTTTCCTACAAATGACTCAGTTTTTGCTTTGTACCCAGGCTGGTCCTGATTTTACTCTGTAGCCCAGGTAGGCTTTAAAATCCTCCTGCCATAGCCTCCTGTATGCACGGATTACAGGCGTACACCACTGTACCCAATTTATGTGGTGCTGGGGAATCAGACCCTGGCCCTTGTACTTGCTAGGTGAGTTCTCTGATCGCTGAGCTATGCCCCCAGCCCATAATTTATCTTTCTTTATGGCAGAGTGATTCAAAATATACACTGCATCATTGTTTTCCCTTTTATCTGTTGATGGACATATTGACTACTTCCAAATTTTGGCTATTACAAGTTGTGCTGCTATAAACTTGAGTGTGCATGTATCACTCTTGTATGAGGACTTTAACTCTGTTGGGAAGATACCCAGAGGAGGTATAGCTGGGCTAAATGGAATATCTGTTTTCAGTTTTTTGAGAAACCTCCATACTGCTTTCCACAGTGATCCTACTAGTTTCAGTTCCACCAGCACTGTAGGCGAGTTCTGCTGTCTCCACATCTTTGGCAACATTTGTTGTTTTTTGAGCTCCTAATGCCGGTTATCCTTAACTAAGTGAGATGGAACTTCAGTGTACTTTCATTTGCATTTCTCTGGTGGCTAGTGGTGCTGAACACTTCTTCATATTTTTATCGGCCATATGAGCTTCTTCACAGAACTTTATTCATTTCACATGCACATTTTTTGATTGGGTCTTTTGTTTTGGAGGGTCTAATTTTTTTCAGGTCTTTGTGTATTATTGGTAATAGTCCTCTGAGGAGTAGCTGGATTTTTTTTTCAATTCTGTTGGTTCCTTTTTTATTCTATTGATTGTTTCCTTTACTGTGCAGAAGCTTTTTAATTTGATGGAATCCCATTTGTTGGTTCTTGGTGTTATCTCTTGTGCTTTGGGTGTTTTATTAAGAAAGTCCTGTCTACCCCAATGTCTTCAAGGGTTTTGCTTATTTTTTTCTTGCAACAAGTTCAGTGTTTCTGTTTTAATGTCTAAATCTTTGATCCATTTTGATTTGACTTTGGTGCGTGGTGAAAGTTGTGGGTCTGTTTTCAATCATCTGCATGTGGTTAGCCAGTTTTTCCAGCACCATTTGTTAAAGAGGCGATCTTTACTCCAGTGCGTATTTTTGGCTTTTGTGCTGAAGATCAGAAAGCTGAAGGTCCTCGGGGATGGTTCTGCATCCTCAGTTCTACTCCATTGATCTACCTGTCTGTTTTTGTGTCAATACCCTGTCATTTTTATCACTACTGCTGTGTAATATAATTTGATATCTGGTATCGTGGTGCCTTCCGCTTTTGATCTCTTGCTTAGGGTTGTTTTGTCTGTTCTGGGACCCTTGTGGCTCCATATCAATTTTCAGATCATTTTTCTAGATCTGTGAAAAATGCTGTTGGTAACTTGATTGGGATTGCATTGAATCTTTATATCAGTTAAGGTAATATGGTCATTTTGCCAATGTTGGTTCTGCCTATCCAGGAAAAGGGCATGTCTTTCTATAAAATAATAGTTTTTTAAAAAGTGTCAATATTAAGAAAAATTTTAAAAACTTTAAAACTTTACTTTTCCAGCTATTTTTCTGTGTAATTATAACCATAATGTATGTACTATTTTTGTATTCTAGTGTTGCCAAGAAAATATCATAATTTTACTTTATATATTGCTATCTACTTTTTCTAACAACTATGTCAAAGTACAAGCCGTTCTCTTTATGTTGGCCACATATATCTTTGCCAGAGTTTCTTTCTATAATCAATAATGCTGTGATGCATACTGTTCACATAAGGGTTTTAGAATTTGGACTCCATTCAGGTTCTATTTCTGGACACGCGTGGCCACCCTTGTCGCCGCCTGGCCACGGCGGCAGCTCCAGGCTCCTCCCTGGAGCTCCACTCCCCACCTGCGCTCTCACTCTGGGGCTCTGGCCTCTGGTCGCTTAGGAAACTGTATAAATAGGATTAGGTTCCTCCTGAGGAAGAGAAAACCGCAAACCACAGTGGCCTAGAGGAGGATGTAGAGGATGCCTTCCTCAGTGTCATTCAGGACAGGCAAGGCCACCGGCTGTTGGGACCCATGCTCCTGCCTGGCTGTGACGGCAATGCCTGGTCAATGGCCAGCCATATCACGTGCTTGGCAGGTGAGTGATGGAAATAGTGCTAATGAACTGCAGGACATTATAAACTCTGAATACAGAGAGCCAAACTGGTTTCCCCGACGGTGGATTAATCATAGTGACCCACAATATCTAGAAATACTAATTTTGCTATATCAGTTTTGGTCATTATGATTTTTTTTGCCCAATTAATAAGAAAAACTGGTACTTTATTCAGTTTCTTTCTTTTCTTTTCTTTTCTTTTTTTTTTTTGATATAGGATCTTGTTTTGTAGTCCAGGCTGGTCCCAGATTTACGGTGCAGCCCAGGCTGGCCTTGAGCTCACAGCAACACTCTGCCTCAGCCTCATGAGTGCTGGGATGCTAGGGATTTGAACTCATGGTGTTGCGCTTGCTAGGCAAACTACTGTGCTATTCTTCCAGCCTTGAGAATACATCTTTAAAATTGTATTTCCTTCTTAGTGATTTATAAATCAATCAATCTATCTGTCTATCTATCCATCTATCTATCTATCTGCTTTTGAGTAGAGTCTCTGAAGTGCAGGCTGGTTCTGAGTTCACTATGTAGTGCAGGATGTTCTCAAGCTTACACCATTCCTCCTGCCTCAGCCTCCCCAGTGCTGGGATTACAGGCATGTACCACCATACCCAGTTTACGTGGTGCAGGATAATCAAGCCCAGGACCTTGTGCTTGCTAGGCAAGCACTTGAACTGCTTAGCTACAGCCCAAACCCCATGTTTTATTTTGATTTTGAGACAGGGTCTTGCTTTGTAGTGGAGGCTGGTCCTGAACTTCTTAGGTAGCCCAAGCTGGCCTCAAACTCACAGCAGTCCTCCTGCCTCTGCCTCCTGGTGCTGGGATTACAGGAGTATACTACTACGCCTGGCTGGGGTGAACAGATATTCTTCCATGTGTGTGTTGAATTCAGGGCCTCCATGTGTGCTAGACAAATGCTCTATCATTGAGCTACATTCCCAGCATTTTTTTTTTTTTTTGAGATAGGGTCTTGCAGTAGTCTAGACTGGTCCTGAACTCACTATATAGCCCAGGCTGGCCTTGAACTTGTGGCAGTTCTCCTTCCTCAGCCTCCCAAGTGCTGAAATTATAGGTGTGTGCCAGGACATCTGGCTTATGTGGTGCTGGGGAGTCGAATACAGGGCTTTGTGCTTGCTAGGCTAGTGCTCTAACCTCTGTGCTATTCTTCTAGCACTCCAGCCCTTTGCGTACCCACCCTTCTCCCCACCTCCATTTTTCTTTTTCAATTTTAAGACAAGATCTTGTTAAATTACTCAGGGTATCTTTAAAGTTGTGGTCATCTTGCCTTAGTCTCCCAGATAGCTATGATTACAGACATGTGCCCTATGCCTGGCTTGAATATATATTCTAGTACACACACACACACACACACACACACACACACACACACACACACACACACACGTATAGATAAATGTATAGCTTACGTGATGTGAGAGCCCACATGGACACGGGTTGGTGAAGGGCAGTCTTTGAGTTCTCAGGGTTTTATGTTGAACATTTCTGGGTTGAATCCCAGCTCTGTTTCTTGCAAGATGAAAAATGTGCCCTTGTTCAAATGACTCAATGTTGTAAACTCTGTATACTGATCTATAAAAAAAAAATTTTGATGGTTTTATTCGAACATGTATGTGTATTTGAAAATACTTTTTAAATATACTGCTAGCTTATTTTTTTAAAATTTGAGACAGGGTCTCGCTTTGTAGTTTAGATTGGTTCCTAAATTCACTGTGTTGCCCAAACTGGCCTTGAACTTATGGCAATCCTCCTGCCTCAGCTTCCCTTAAAGGTGGGCGCCACCACTCCTGGATTATGTGGTGCTAGGGAATTGAACCCAGGGCTCTGTGCTTCCCAGGCAAGTGCTCTAACCACTGAGGTGCTAGCTTAATTGTATTTATTTAATCTTTTGCGATTTCATCTTTTTTGAGACAGGGTCTTGCTTTGTAGCCCAGGCTGGTCCTGAACTCACTATGGAGCCCAGACTGGCCCTGGACTCATGGCAATCCTCCTGTCTCAGCCTCCCAAAGCACTGGGAGTGCTGGAATTACAGGTGTATGCCACCACACCCAGCTTATCTGGGCGCTGGGGAATCAAACTTGGGTACTTAGTGCTTGTCTTGGTGCTTGCTAGGTAAGCACTTTAACCGCTGAGCCGTTCCTCCAGGCCTTGTGATTTCATCTTTTACACTTTCATAAAAGTTTAAAAACTCCTTCCTATGGGCTGGAGGAATTGTACAGTGGTTAGAGCACTTGCCTTGCAAGTGCAAAGCCCTGAGTTTGATTCCCTGGCACTGCATAATTAAGGTGGAGGTGCATTTCTGTAATCCCTGCACTGAGGAGGCTGAGGAAGGAGGGTTGCTGTGTATTGGAGGCCTATGCTACATAGTGAGTTCAGGACCACCCTGGACTACAGAGTGAGACCCTGTCTCAAAACAAACAAACAAACAAACAAACAAACAAACAAACAAACAAACAACCTTCTCCCAACTCTGAAAACTTGATAAAACATTCAATTAACTATTCAATTGTTTTCCTTTGTGCTTTTCTATGGTTAGAGTTTTACTAAATATTTAATTGCTTTTGGGTTAGTGCCTTAGTCGCATTTTTGTCACTGTGACTCAATATTGGACATTCACAACTTTGTGGAGAAAAGCTTATTCTAGTTAATAGTTTCAGAAGGTCACAGTTCAGTCAGGGGCAGCCGGCAGCAGTGGAAGCACATGGGGAGGTGCAGACAACTCCTCATGACACTGCGAACAGGAAGCCAAGCCAAGTCAAGTCCAAGAGGGAGGGCAGAAGTTGCACTTATCCTTCCAGGTCCTGTCTCAATGATCTGCCCCTGCTGGGTCCAGCCTCAGTGTTGGCCTCTTGCAGCCTCCACCACCTGCCTGTAATCCAATCCACACTCCTGTCTTCTGCCCCTCCAGACCAGGCCCTCGTCTCCTAATAGCACACAGTTCCGTAGACAATCCATAACACCCAAATACATGAGACTTTTTGGGGACATTCCATGTCCAAACCACAATAGTACGGCTACTCACTATTCTGACATTTGCAGACCTGCGTGGGTCTGCAAAGCCAGGAGAAGACTGGCACCTTCCCTCTGGGGCCTGTGCATCGGTAAAGGTACAAACACAGATGTGTGACGCTGACTGAAATGGGCTGATCTACTCCCCTGAGGATACAGGTGGTGATTTAGCAGGGCAAGATTATGTGGTAGGTCTGTTGGGATGGGTGGTAAGGAATTCTAGTCTGTATAAAGAAGGTTTTGTGAAACCTGAAGCCCACAGTGTTTTTGCCCTTGATTTCTAAAAATGTTATAATTTAAAAAAGGAATTTTTATTACTTAAACGCATTAACTATAGTATATTATATATTTTATATGGGCTCAAGACAGTTTTTTTTTTTTCTAAAAACAGACAAAAAGAAAACAGTGGGCCTCTGGTTGGATGTGCCTCATACAACCTAAATGGCATGGGGTACCAACAGATGGTGGAACTGTGGTGGCAACTGTCTTCTCCTGGAGGGTATGGCATGGCATGGGGCTGGAAGCAGTATGTGAGTAAGCTGCTTAGGGTAGGAGTACAGGGACTCCCGCCCTTGCTGAAGGCCATGGTCTCTAAGCGGCAAAGTCTTACTGAACTTCCGGACTTCTACTCATTAGTATGGATGTAAGCCTAAAGGCCAGAGAAAATAGTCCCCACTGTCTGTTCTCCCTGCTCTTTCCTCTCAGTGCTCAATCTTTGCTTCTAATTGAACATTACAGGGTTTCTCTCTTTTCCTCAGCTTCCCTTTCTGAGAGTTCAGTTACCAGGCTTAACTATAGTCTAAAAATATTAAATGAAAAATTCGAGAAAAAACTAATTCTTAAGTATGATAAAATCTTGAGCCTTTCCGCTCTGTCCCTTCTGGCCCATGAATCATCCATTTATTGAGTCTACCTAGACAACCCAGGATAATCTCCCCATCCCAAAGTCCTTAATTTGATCACACTTGAAAAATCCCTTTTTCTATATAAAGTAATGTATTCTCTAAATCCAGGGACTATCTTTGGTGAGGGTGATTGGATAGAGACTTACTGGCGTGTTATGGGGGAGAGGAGTGGTCATGGCGGACTTCTCTGAGGAGGTGACAGGGGAGCTGAGATGTGAAGGATGAAGCTGAACCAGCCTGTGGAGCTGGTGGACGAGGAAGGTGAAGGCAAGGCCAGGAAGGACCTGGTGGGCCCGAGGAACAGAACCACCCGTGTGGCTGCCCCAGGAAGCAGGCCAGGTTACTGAAAATCAGTTTGACAAAAACTAACTTGCTGAAATGAGCAGGTTACTAAAAACTTGTGTTATTACCTAGAAAGATAAAGCATGCATTATTGCCTCATTTTCAATATTTGAAAAACTAATGATTTTATTTAGAATACCTTAGAGTTTATTTAAAAAATTGAACAAAAATAAAGATTTTCCATGTGATTCACCCACTCTATCCCCTAGGATTATTAAATTGAGTACAATTGATGAATAAAATCATCCAAACTCAGAGTGTATAACATGGTGCTAGGAGGTATGCATACTTTGTGAAGTTATGACCACAATCAAGCTAATTAATACAATCATCACCACACATAAAGCGATGCTTAGTTCCTCTGTTTAGAAACATTTTATAATGGCACCAGTAAATTGAAAACTGGGACAAGAGCCACGTATTTTAGAGGTTGAGGAGAGAGGTCAACTCACTGAGACGAGGATGAGCAGTCCCTGGAGCAGGTGGTGGGTGGCTTGGTGACAGTTCTCAGAACCAAGGTTAATTAGTCTGACATGTTGTTGCACTTGTTTGAACATTGCTGGCTGAGCAGACACTTTTGCAATTATGTATTTCTGTTCATATTAAGAGCTTCCTCTTCTCCTCCTCCTTCTTTTTCTCTTCTCCTTCCCCTCCTTCTTTTGAAATTGGTTCTCACTATGCAGTTTAGGCTTGCCTGGATCCTTTCTTGGAACCCAGACCTGCCTTGAATTTCTGATTCTCCTGCCTCAGGTTCCTGAGTGCTGGAATAACAGGAATAGGCCACCACACTGGGCTTCATTTTCTAAAGTTAAAAAAAAAAGGTCATATGCTGATCTCCAAATTGTCCTCTAGGTCAAGTGCCCCAGCATTTCAAGACTGGCACACTGTGGGAAAGCAAGTAAACTCCTTGATCTTCTAGAATGTTTAGGACTTGATATAGTCTGATTAATTCCACTTCTGCTCAATTGCTGGCTTAAAACTTACTTGAAAATTTAAATCCATATTTTCCTGGGAAAATCCAAGTCCAGAGAGCACACATACTTTAAAAAATGTCTTCCAATTTTATGCTGAGGCTTCAGTCATAGAGATACATAAGGTGGAAGAAACTGAGTGGGAACAAATGAACAGAGACCAGGTTTGACCTTAGAAAAACAGTTTATCATTAGCACAAAATATTTTCCTTTAGCTTACACTTTCCTGGGATAAAGAATAAGTTGAGGCTTCCTGGTGAGCCGCTGTGCAGCCCACCCCAGCGTTACCTCTGTGCGCTTGTGGTTGCTAAAGCCTTCAGTTAGTTTCTTGTGACTTTAAGATTTATTCATCTTGGCTTATCTAGTTCGGCCAGCAGAGTAGTTGGCAGGATAATGGCCCTCAAAATGGTCCTGTGGTGGGGAGGTGATATGGAGGGCACCAGGCGCGCTGGTGTGTGCTTGGAGTGAGAGGGAATACGTGCCTGCTGGTCAGCAGATGTGGGCATGCTGTGGGTTTGACCTAGTTTGGCTTCTTGGCTCCCAGTGCTATATTTGCTCTTGGCAGTACCGGTAGCCCACTGTTGTTTGACCTGGCTTGCTTTCTTGGCTTGCTGGCCAGCCTGCTGAGTTGTGCTGTCCCACACGAGGGGACCTAGTTCCAGCTCCTTGTTTCCTGCCTGTCTCTCTGGCGAGCACTGTTGGGCATGTCTGGGGCTTCTCCAGGGATGGCCATGAACCAAAAGGACAGCACAGAGACATCCCTGACTCTACCCCAAGGGCTGATGGTCACTCTCCTTTCTGTCGTACCCTCCAGAACTTCAACTTGCTCTTAGTTAACTGGAAAAGTCTTGGCACCGACATTGGTAGGTTCCCAGGAATGGCTTAATGTTCCTTGTGAATGAAAACACTCACTTTCAATTCTCAGACTTTCTTCTAAAAATGTATAAATGAAATTTGTCATGTTTCCAGGAGTTAGAATTTTTTTTGTCTTTCTGGGATTTGGAGTTAGATGAATAATGTTGAATGTTAACTAATTTCCGGAACTTCAAACTCTTCTAACTCTCCTGCGTCTGTACAGGATAATACTGTTTTATGAAGCCATGACCCTACCCTACGTGTTACTTTGTATTCAGTAAAATATGAAATTGTCTTAGTCTGATGTTCAGATTCCTAAAAAGGAATCCAGACAGTTTGGAAAGATGGGCTCCTGCTGGTCCCTTACAAAACTTGTGTCTTTTAGTTACATAGAAGGTACCTTACGATACACAGTCTCATCTGTCACAGGCTCATTTATACAACTTTAACTTTTCCCAAGCAATACATTGTGATTATCTTTTTGTATTAGTGTATACTCCTGCTGTATTCAAATATCTGTACAGGTTTTCACTATGTGATTGTACAGAAGCTATTTAAACAATCTCAATGCTAGATATTTACGTTGTTTCCAATTCCTCACCACTAAGAAGCTGCAGTGAGTACCGTGGTATATGTGCCTTTACACACCTGTGTAGGATGAATTCCTAGTAGTTAACTGCTATTCACATTTGAAATTTTGAGGGATGCTGTTATCTTTTTTCTCAAAAAAAGATTGTGCCAATGTGCAGCCTTACCTGTAGAGAATGACAGTGACAACCCCCCTATAATGTTGGAGATTTCCAATCTTTCTTAATCTGGTGGATTAAATATTGTATTTTTTATTTGTTTGCATTTCTTTGATCATTAATAATGATCTTTTTACTTTAAAAATGCTTATTAGGGCTGGAGGCACAGCTCAGCAGTTAAAAGGATTTGGTTGGCCAGTGCAGAGCCCTGGATTCAATTCCCCAGCACCACGCAGACTGAGCATGGTGGGACACAGCACACCTATAGAAAATAAATGAGTAACTAGAAACTAAAGCCTGCACCACTGGGCCTGGCACAAACAAAAATGCTTACTAGCCATTTGTTTTTCTTCTTAAGAGTATTACCTGTTTATACCCCTTGCCTATTTGGGAAAAAAAGATTGTTTATCTTTATATGATTATTTTATGCACTTAGTATGCAATTTATCCTTGATTGATCACTGGTGTTTTCTCCTCTCGATTTTTGTTTTTTAGTGTATTTAGGGTATCTTTATGCTGAGTTATAATTTTTAACTTAAAAATAATACACACACACACACACACACACACACACACACACACACACACCCTTTTTTTTTGAAACAGCATTTCATTGTGTAGTCCAAGTTGGTCCTGAACTCAAGATATAGCCCAGGTTGGTTTTGAACTCATAGAAATCCTCCTGAGATTATATGCATGTGCCAACACGCCTAGCTTATGTAGTACTGGAGAATTAAACTTAGGGCCTTGCATTTGCTAGGCAAGCACTCAAACTGCTGTGCTAGTCTTCCAGCTCCCCAAATTTTATTTATTTATTTGAGTCAGAGTCTCACTGTAGTCCAGCTGGTCCTGAACTCACTATGTAGCCCATGCTGGCCTTAAACTCACAACAATCCTCCTGTCTCAGCCTCCCCATGATGGGATTACAGGCATGCCCTACCACACCCCATTTATAGGGTGCTGGAGAATTGAACTCAGGGTCTTGTGCTTATTAGGCCAGCCCTTTCACTGCTAAGCTATTTTTAGCCCCTCCCCCAAGTAATTTTAGATTTACCAAAAAATTGCAAAAAATAGTACAAATAATTCCCATATGTTCTTTCTTTGCATTTGCAAGTGTGACCATTTCTTCCCCACCCACGCACCCTTCTTCTACACATACGCACATATGTGCTGGGGATCAAACCCAAAACCTCGTCCATGCTAGGCTCAACCACCGAGCCGCATGCCCAGACTTCCTTTTTTCCTCAGACAGGATTTCCCTCTTTTGGCTAGGCTGGCCTTGAGCCCCTGGGTCCAAGAAATCCTCCTGCCTCAGCTTTCTGAGTAGCTGAGTTTTCCTTAATCATTTGAAAGTAATAGTGCAGGCATGACTTCTCTTTACTCACAAATATTACCATGTGTATTTTCCTAAATATAAGAATATTTTCTTGTATAATAACAGTACTGTCATAAAAGACAATCAAGAAATAATTTTAATATAATACTAATAGCTAAGATATAGACCCTATTGAAATTTACCCCTTTGTCCCAATAATGTCCTCTGTAGCAAAGGAAGAAAATGTTTCCTGTTCAGGATTTTGCCGTGTGTTTAGTTGTCCGGTCACTTCAGTGTCCTTTAATCTACAACAGTTCTTTCATCTTCCTGTGTCATTTATGACTCTGACATTTTTTAAGATTACAGCACACTTATTTTATAGAATGTTCTTTAATTAGAATTGCTTGTTTCCTCACGATTAGATTCAGATGGCAGGACTACCACAGACGTGGGCTGCATTACACTCAGTATCTTGAGGCACTCGATGTGTATCCGTCCTGTTAATGGCGGTGGTAACTTGCATCCTTTGATGAAGGTGGCTAGTCAAGTTAGTGCAAAGTGACTTAAAAATAACATACATTTACTTGCTTATAGTTCTGGGAGTCAGAAGTACAAAAGGGAGTGCACTTGGCTAGAATTCTTTTTCTTTCTTTCTTTTTTCTTTTTCTCCAGCACTGAGGACCGAACACAGAGCGTTGGACAACTGAGCTACATATTCAGCCCTTGTTTTTATTTCAGGACAGAATCTTACTAAATGATCTAGGCTGACTTTGAACTTGTGATCTTTCCACCTCAGTCCTCTGAGTACTTAAGATTACAGAGGTCGTGGGCATCTTTAGAGGGCAATATTCAGCCTACCACAGTGATGTTTTATAGGTTTCTCCCTTGCAAAAATACTGAATACTCCTAGTTCAATGAACAAGGATCTTGAAATCAGTAGCCATGTAAATTCCCATGTATTTTTTGAAGCAAATGGCGAATCCATTACCTTCAGGATTCATTGATGATTTTTGCCTGAACCAATTATGACTAAGATAGTTGCCAAATGGTTATTAAAATTTTTTTATAGCTTCGTTGCAGAATATTTGATGTATTTAAACAGTCCATCTTTGCTTATACAGCTAGGTAGATTCTGACACATGCATAATCATGAAATCATCATAATTAAGTTGTAAATGTTGTCTGTGCCCTCCAAGTTTCCTCACGACCCTTTGACATCTTCCCACCCATCATCCCTTTCCCAGGTAACCGCTGATCTGCCCGCTGTCACAATAATTCGTTGTACTTTCTAGAATTTGCATACTTGGAGCATAGTATTTTTTTCACTTAAGTTCTTCTACTTATACTCATTTTCAGATTAGCAATAGTAGTTTTATTATCAAGTAATGTTACATTTTCTGGGCATAATAATGGAATTTGTTTATCCACTGACCTGATAAACATTTGCGTTGTTTTCAGTTTTTAGCTATTTCAAAGCAAGCTGCTGTGAACATTCACATGTAAGTCTCTGTTTGGTGATTTTTGTCACATGCATGAAAAGTTGACACTATTAATATTGTTAAGAATTTTTTTCTCTCTGTCAGTGTAGATTGTTTTATTTGATGGAATATAACACACTGTCATACTCATTATTAATCTTGACGCTCAAATTGTCCTCAAACTGCTCTGTGAGGTGTTCCTTTACACTCGCTCTCCTTTTGATCTATTCCTACTGTCTTTGAGCATTTCCTTGCTTACTGGCAAAAGATGTTGTGGGCTTAGTGATAATTTCCCTGCCCCAGTGCTACTATCTGTCATTTCACTAGAGTTCTGCTTTCTTTACATAGAAAATAGCATTTGGGGACTAAAACTTGTTCTTTAACCACACTTACTGCCATTTGGATGTCACTGTTTCTAGCACCTCTCAACAGACATAGCTAGGACATGCATAATAATATCCCCAATGACACTTAGTCACCTTTGGGCTTATTCTAACCTACCATTGCTTTCTATGGCTCTGTTGCCTTCGAGTGAGTGATAGTGTTTAATACCTAGCTCTCTCATGATAAAAAGTCAGACTTACAGCATTTGTCAATTTCTGTGGTGTAGAAACTCCCTTCCATGACCAGGTTCATGCTAGTAACGTGACATCATCTCATGGGGAATTAGGAAGGGTTAGTAGACGTGTGTCACTGGTCCTCACTGATGCGTGGGGCCAGTTGTGGTATGCCACTCGTCCCTTTCTATGAGAAACCTGATTCCCATTTTCCGTAACATGCCTACTCAGTCCAAAGATAGAGATAGACATGAAAAGCCATTTCTGAATTGCTAAGAATAATGTGAAAACGAATTTGATATTTGCTCTTCCTTTTGTCTTAGGTTGAGAGCACAGTCAGCATGCCGAGCTCAGAGTTACTTAAATAACTTCTTCTCCCTCCCTCTGTGTGCGTCTGAACTGCGGCTCAATTCACCTACTTCCGCGTGCGTTCTGCTGTCGTTTCCTCGGCCTTGTCACTTTGTTCCCAGTTTTCCACGCTGACGTTTAAACTTCCAATATTATTTATTTGAAAAATCAGAACTGTGAATACTTAGAGTATACCCACAGAAGTGTCACCTTCCCCCGTCCTCTCTGTACACGGTCCTCGCCCCTGTACTTCTCACTGTCATTGCAGCTGTGGCTTATATATGACTGATTTTGTTCACTGCTTCTTTTCATACAAATGAATACATATGTAATATATAACTCATCTTTCTTTCTTTCTTTCTTTCTTTCTTTCTTTCTTTCTTTCTTTCTGAGACAGGGTCTTGCAGGGTCTTGTAGTTCCTGCTGGTCCCAAACTCACTGTGTTGACTGTGACAAGCATGACAATCCTCCTGCCTCAGCCTCTCAAGTGTTGAGATTAGAGGTGGGTGCCACCACACTCAGCTTATGAGCTGGAATCGAATCTAGGGTCTTTTCCTGACTAGGCAAGTGCCTTAGCTGCTGAGCTATCCCCCCAGCCCCTTATTTTCTTTTTTATACTAAAGATAGTGAGTTACTAGAAGATATCCAAAGGTTGCCTCTCATATAAAAATATTACAAAAATATGAAAATATGTTTTCTCAGCATTAGTTTGTCATAATATTTGAAGTAAAATTAACACTATGAGAAGTACAATTCAAGCAGTAAACTCAGTGTACACATTGCCCCACAAATCATCATAGAGAGTAATTGAACCCGGAAATCCGGATACTTAGCGTTTGACTTAGTGCTTGATAGGCAAGCGCTTTAACCACTCAGCCATTCCGCCAGCCCCCATAGATTCATCCTATAAAAGTCAGATGTATAAGGGCTAGAGGAATGGCACAACCCTGAGTTCGATTCCCTGGCACCACATAAGCTGGGCATGGTAGCACATGTCTGTAAACCCAGGAGCTGGGAGGCTGAGACAGGAGGATTGCCGTGAGCCCAAGGCCAGCCTGGGCTACATAGTGGATTCAGGACCAGCCTGGGGTACAAAACAAGAGCCTGTCTCAAAAACAAACAAACAAACAAACGAACAAAACAGATGATTTGACAGAATACTGGCTGGCTGGCTGAGCCATAGCCTTAGTAATTTTGCAGAAAGCATTAAATCATTCATTGTGAATCAAGGATGTGTTGAACATGTTAAATGCTATTAAACATGTCATGTTTTGTAATGTAACAGCAGTAAGTCATTTATTATATATATTTAGATGCCTGCTTTTCTAATCTTTGTGGTACTCAGGGCTGATTCTCCACTGAACTATATCCCTAAGCTCTTTTATTTTTTTATTTTGAGACGGGGGTCTTACTAAGATGCCAAGGCTGGCCTCCAACTTGTGATCCTCCTGTCTCAGCCTCTGAAGTAGCTGAGATTACAGTCATATACTTCTGTCCCTGGCTAGAACATTAAAAAAACAAACAAACAATTTTTACTTAAAGGCTAACCAGGTATCTCAGCATTATTTAGTAAGTAGTTCAGTTTTTCTCTAATGATACAGGTGATACTGGCCTGGAAGCTTAGCTCAGTGGTTAAAGTGCTTGCCTAACAAGTGCTAGGCCCTTGGTTCAATTCCCTGCACCACATAAGCCAGGAGTGGTGGTGCATACAATCCCAGCACATGGGAGGCTGAGGTGGGAGGATTGCTGTGAGTTTGAAACCAGTCCGGGCTACTTAGTGAGTTCAGGACCAGCCTGGACTATAGACTGAGACTCTGTCTCAAACAAACAAACAAACGAACAAAAAACAACAAGAAAACCCAATGACATAAGTGATACTAAAGTTCTATGTGAGGGAATGGGGGGTTAGCAGAGTGGGAGAACTCATTCACCAGGCTCTGAACACTGCTAGTCCTCCGGACCACTCCCCCTCTCCCCCTTCTCTTTTTGAGAAAGAATCTCCTGCTGTAGTCCAGGCTGGTCCTGAACTCACTATGTAGCCCAGGCTGGTTTAGGACTCAGGCTCTCGGGTGCTGGGATTATACTCTGGGTTTACGTGATACTGGGGAATCGACCTAGGGTCTTGCGCTTGCTAGGCTAATGCTTTAACCACTGAGCTATGCCCCTAGCCTGATATCCAAAATATTCTTATAACAATTTTGAAGCTGAATATTACCAGTGTCTTCTTTCATTACTTGAGTTGGGCATGCAGTAAGAGCCTCAGGGAAGCACGCTTCTCTAGCTGGACACATAGCGCACATGAACAAACCCGTCAAGGATAAGAATAGCCCGAGAGGATAGTGATCTTTGCAGAACTGAAAAGAATGTCGTGAGTAGATGACTAGGACCAGATGTGCACCATCTGCCCACCTGGTACCTGCTGTCTAGGGACACACAGCAACTGCGTGCCCACTCCTACATTCTTGTGACAATAGTCTAGACTTTGCCACAAGTCCTTCATCTTCTTGTCTAGCCAGCTTCTTGAGAGGAGTTGCATTTCTTGCCTGATATTTTGTCTTTTGACTTAGTTGATCTGTCTTATGGTAAGCAGCTGGACTTGGGTCTAGGGTCTAGTATCTTTTTTTGTTTTAAGACAGGGTCTTGCTTTATAGTCCTGACTGGTCCCAAACTCACTGTGTAGCCTAGGCTGGCCTTGAACTCACAGCCACGGCAATCCTCCTGTCTCAGCATTCTAGGTGGTGGGTCTAGTAACTTTTATTATTTTTTATATAATAGAGTAAGTTTTCATTCACCTACTTTCTTTTGTGGGCTTTATAAGAATGAACTTGAGCTTAGAATAAGAAATCCCACTAATGCATTTATTTTGATTGAAATTATTTTACCTTTCTAGGTTTATATGAGTAAACTTGAACATTCCTACTAGTAGATTTTCTCATCTTAAACAAGGATTTATTTTTTAGAACATATAAGCTGTTCATCTGTGTTTCTCAGTAATATGTTTTAGTTGTACCCACTTCCTCTGTAATTTACAGATTTTGTCAGCATTGTACGTAGGATCTTTGTATTTTAATTGCACTTTAAAATGATTATTACTGACATACAACGAAGTCTTTTGCGTATCAGCTGTGGCTCCCGAGCCAGCTACTGTGCGTCCACCTGCGGGGCGAGGCGCTGGCTGGGCGCTGGCGCCTCCAGACACCTGCAGGTTTCTCCCTGGCTGCTTCCCTCTCCGCTGGGCCCCTGCGAGCCTCGGCGGGGCTCTGGGGTTCTGCTGAACAAGGGCGTGCTCTTTCTTCTCTCTAGCTTGTAGGAGGAGACTGTCAGTCCAGTCCCACCCGCTTTTTGCCTTATGGAAATTCCTACAAGTCACCAGTTTCTTTATTGGGTCTTCTCTTAGTTTCTGTTATCACTTTTGTTATTTTAGTGTGGCATATGAGCAGAGGAGCAGTAATTAAGAAAGTGCGATGTGCCACTAAGGGATAGAAGTAGAGAGAAAGGCTTCAGATATAAAAATATATATGTGGCAGGAAATTTAGAAAGTATAGGAAAGTGCTAAGAACATTACTTTCAATGTTTTGATTCCATTTTTTAATTCATTCATTTTTCTTTTTCTTTTCTTTTTCTTTTACTTATTTTATTTATTTATTTATTTATTTTTTTTTTTTTTGAGACAGGGTCTTGCTCTGTCTTACTGGCCTCTGACTCACAGCAATCCTCCTGTCTCAGCCTCTCGAGTGCTGGGATCACAGGCAAGTGCCACCGTGTTCGTCTTATGTGGCGCTGGCTAGACAAGTTCTTTCTTCAGCCGTGGAGCTAGGCCCCTGGCCCCCAATTTGTTAAAAAATGTTTGTGCGTGCCGGCGCTGGTCTGCTAACTTACTCGCCGCCCAGCGGTGCTGCAGTTTTCTTGCCCAACTGTCCAGCGAGCAGGGCCTTGGGACGCATGCTGATCCGGCCCTGACGGAGCCGGGGCTGGTGCAGGCCGCGGGGGTGGACACGGACAGAATGGGCGTCGTCGTCCTGGGGCTCCCTGCACCCGCGCAGTCTCAAGGAAAAGGCAATGCCCATGGTCAAACATGTTTTGCTTACATGGCGAGTCTTGAAATACCTCGAGCCGGTGCTCCGTGCGGAGTTGCGGGAACCGCCGGAGCCTGCGCTGGCAGGAGCAGGGCTGCGGGGCTGCAGGGTCGCGGGCCGAGGGACACCCGCTTCGGAGCGCCGGCGCGGAGCCTCAGGTTTGGAACTGTAAAGTGAAGATGTTGGCATTATCTGTGTGGGGTTGAGGAATGGCTCAGCGGTTAAAGCGCTCACCTAGCAGGTGCTAAGTACCTGAGTTCCATTCCTCAGCAACAGGTGGTATAAACCTGGTATGGTGGCACGTGGCTGTGATTCCCTGCTCTCGGAAGGCTGAGACAGGAGGATTGCTGTGAGTCCAAGGCCATCCTGGGCGCGTAGTGAGTTCAAGACCAGCCTGGGCTGCAGAGAAAGACCCTGTTTCAAAAAAACAAAGATCTGTGTTATAGGATTGTGCAAGGTCTCAACAAGACAACTCGGTCTAACTATTGCTGCGTATGCTGATTTGTACATGGGCGTACTTAATATAAATTAGATATAATTATTCATATTAATAATTCATCCTTATCATCCATTTGTTTTTACTTCTTTGGATAATAAATAAATAGGAAAAAAATATCGAGGCTGCACGCATAGGGCAACAAGTGCTCTTTGTAAGTCAAGCTGACTGTTGCCTTGTGGCTTTTACTAAGTATCTGAGAGATTTGGATAATAGCGTTGGTTAATAGTTAAATCTTCCCTAATGCGGGTGGAGACAGCAATAAGGAAAACTTGATTTCCTGGGTCTCGTTGTGTCCACTAGTAAAACATGGAAATGCTTCCCTGTCAGCCCGCTTATGGGACAGGCTGTGGTCCTTCCATGCAAACTTCAGCATGCATATGCACTGTGTGCCCAGGCGCAAACACCTGCTTTGTGAGCAATGTGCAGTAATTGCCATCCTCACCATCTCAGTGGGAACCTCTGGGCTTCCAAAAGTCACCAATGCCATTTTCCACGTTTTACTCAAAATCGGAGGCTTTATATATTTTGTTTATTTATATCAAAACAGAGTGGCTCTGTAGTCCAGGCTGATCCTAAACTTACTGTGTAGCCCAGGGTGGCCTTCAGCTCACAGCAATCCTCTTGCCTCAGCTTCCCAATGCTGGGGTTGCAGGCATGTGCCACCACACCTAGCTTCTGTGCTGTTGGGGAATTGAACCCAGGCCTTGTACTTGCTAGGCGAACACCCTAACCAGTGAGCTAGCTACATCTAACAGCCCTCAAAATTGGAGGCTTTTAAATGAGATGAAAACCATGGAGTGTCTTCCCTGGGTTCTTTTTTCCTTTTCTGGTGTCCGTCTCTCATTTCCCCATTCTGCCTTCTTCTAGTTCTTTCTGGTAAGCTGCCGCAGGTGGGAGCCATGATCCTTCAGTCTCTTACATTTCAGGGACAGCAGCGGTTCGCAGGCTGCGCTCCAGTCAGCTGCAAGGGTGGAAACAGGAGATGGCGTGCCTCACCCGGGTTTGGGTGGAGTAGGCGCGGTGGGAGGCGGGGTCGACCACCCGTGTGTGTGTGTGTGTGTGTGTGTGTGTGTGTGTGTGTGTGTGTGTGTGTGTGTTCAGCACCGTGCCAGCTCCAGGCTTGAGGGGCAGCACAGGCCCACGCGCCATTTGCTCCTTCCTTGCAGGCTCCTGCCAGACTCTCGGAGGATAGAAGGCCTGGGAAGATACCCCGGATTCCCGGCCTGAATGGCCCTGCCGCGCGGTGCTTGGGCTGGGCAGGCGAAAGGCGGGTGGGTGTGTGCGCCTGGATGACGGACTACCGCCCTGGAGCCGGGAGGGCCAGGGGCACTGTCCCTCTGAGCCTCCCACTGCCTGGATGGTCACTGGACTGGTCACAACAAGACTTTATAAAATTTATTTTGGGCAGTGCTGGGGTTTGAACCCAGGACCTTGTGCGTGGTGGGTAGGCAGGTGCTCTAGCACTGAGCTACGTTCCCAGGCCACAAGACGGTCTTCGTTAGTTGTTGGCTCCCAGTCTGCTGCGTGGGCTCACATGTGCTCACTGCCGGCTCTGGCAAGGTTTTTGTCTTAAATGTTTTTTTTTTTTGTTTTGTTTTTTTTAAGTGGCTTTACAGTAAAAGTGGTCATTTGTTGATTAAAAACTTGAATGCTACACACCTTTTCTGTAATTTGAGTATTATTACATCTGTGGTCAGGGTGTGTAGAAATTTTGACAGGTACTTGTATCTACTCTTTCTCTCTCTCTCTCTCGCTCTCTCTCTTTTGAGACAGTCTCACTCTGGGGCCCACGCCGGTCCCAAACTCACTATGGAACCCAGGCTGGCCATGGACTCACTGCAATCCTCCTGTCTCAGCCTCCCAAGTGCTGGAATTACAAGTGTGCACTACCATACCCAGCTTATGTGGTGCTGGGGAATCAAACTCGGGTACTTAGTGCTTGACAAACACTTCTAGCCCCTCTGCAAACATTTTTAAAAATTTAATGTACATAAGATGAAATTTGTCAACGCATGAGATTAAAAAAAATCATACAGCCACATAACCCCCAACTATACCTCTGTAGAGATATCTGTAGAAATACGGCTTCCTTGAGAGAAATCATTATCTCTGTTATTTTACTATAGATTCATCTTGCCTATCCTAGAGCTTCATATATACAAAAATGCACTCAATTCTTTTTGCATCAAGCATCTTTCATATAACATAATGTTTTTAGACTTATTTATGTTATTTTGTATGTCAATAGTTCTTTCCTTTATGGGGGGGGGGGTGGGGGAACAGGGTCTCACTTGGTAGTTCAGACTGGTTCTAAATTCACTATGTAGCCCAGGCTGGCCTTGAACTCACAACAATCCTCCTGCCTCAGCCTCCTGAATGTTGGGATTACAGATGTGTACCACCTGGCATATTGTGGTGCTGGGGAATTGAACTTCAGGCCTTGGGCTTGCTAGGCAAGAGCCCTAACCACCGTGCTATTTCTTCAGCCCCACATAATAGTTATTTTCTTTATATTGATGAGGAGTATTCCATTGCATGAGTGTATGAGTGTAACACAAATTATTTATCTACTCAATAGTTGTTAGACATATGAGTTGTTTCCTGTTTTGGTTACTGTGAATAAAATTCTGATGGAGACTCTTGTAGAAGTCCTTTTGTGTACATATATATATCCTGAGTGCCAGGATTACAGGTGTGGGCCACCATGCCTGGTTTATGTGGTGCTGGTGAGTCAGCCTCAGGGCCTTGCACTTGCTAAGCATGGGCTTCAACAGACGGGCTATGCCCCTAGTCCTGTGCACAGATTTTTAAACTTTTGGTGAAGTCAATTTTTTTACTTTTTTTGTGGCGCGCGCGCGCGTGTGTGTGTGTGTGTGTGTGTGTGTGTGTGTGTGTGTGTGTGTCCCCATTGACTGGATAAGCTTCCCAGACCATGCTGGTTCCTTTTAGACAATGTCAAGTTCTCAAAGGTATTTTTCTATGTTTTCTTCTAAAATCTTTGTATTTTAGCTTTACATTTGAATCTGTGATGTATTTTTTGTACAATGTGAGGGATGATTAGAGGCCCCGTTCCCCAACAATTTAGGCAGTTGCTCTGTGACCCTTTATTCAAGACAACCTTTTCTTTATTGAACAACTTCGGCGTCTTTCTTGAAAGTCAGCTGATCATATGCAAATGAGTCTATTTCTGGATTGCCTTCTGTTCCATTGGTCGGCATGTTTATCCTCAGATTGCTACCTATTACCATAACTTCACGGAAAGTTTTGAAGTCAGATGGTGTGTCTTCTGTGTTTTAAAAATTTTTTTCCTTTGGCCAATGTTAGGTCTTTTGTAACTTTTGTAAGGTTTAGGTTCAACTTGAAAATATCTACAGAAGAGACTTGGATTTTTGACAGGATTGCATTGAGTCAATTTAAGGAATGCTGATAGTTTCGTAGTATTTATTCCTTCAATTCACAAACATAGGATGCTTTAGTAAGGTCATAGAATATGTTTTTATCATGGTCATCTTTTGATTCTTCTTAAAATTCTATGAATTAAATTTTGCTCAACATTTAAGTATTTATTGCAGAATAGTCTATATTTTATGCCATTGCAAGTGATATTTAAAGCTTTTCCTTTCTTTTTTCTCACTTTTTTCTGTAGTCCAATCTGGTCTGGAACTCAGTATGTATTCCAGGTTGGCCTCGAACACATGGCAATCCTGCCTCAGTCTCCACACCAGGTTATGTGGTGCTGGGGAACCCAACCTTGGGTTTGCTAAGCAAGCACTTTCACTGCTCAGCTACTTCGCCAGCCCCACTTTTTTAATGTAGAAATATAATTGATTTTTGTATATGCTCCTTATGTCTTACAAGCTTATTAAATTTACTTAGTGGCAGGGTAATCTTTATCAGGTCCCCTTCCAGTTAGTAGAAGCTGTTCCTTCTGCCCTTCACTTTCCAAATAATCCATCCATTTTATAACTTGCAAAAACATTTTATTTAGTGACAGTTATTTTTATAATCTGAAGACTTACTAAAGTGCATACACATTGGACAAAGCACATACCATGTAGTGCGTGGCCTGTACCTCAGACTTTATATAAAATGTGTTTGTTTTTTTTTTTTATATTTTCATCTTTTCCTCTGGACCACTTTTAAATTTCTTAAGATCTTAATGGTGAAATATTTGAAGAAAAAAATGTAGATCTGCTTATTTTTCATGAAGTTCCTAAGGTATGATTAATGCTGGTAGCTAGTATAGGCTGTATCAGATTAATTTTTTTGTATCAGATTGAATTTAAACTTTTCCAGTAAATAGGCCCTTCTATGGAGTTCAATTTGTCTATAGACAATTCTAGTTGGATTGTCTAAGAAAAGTAGACTGTGACTAAGTACACTTAAATTTACATCATTGTATCAGTGTTGTAACTGGCAAATTAGAATCAGTCATAAAAATCTTGAGTATGTTTTGTTGTTTTGTAGCTGTTCCAGAGAGTATAGTACTGATATGCAGAACCATGTAGCAGGAAGGGCGCCATTTTGGATATTTCTAAAGTATACATTTTTTTTCAAATTAAAAGACTCTAAGGGGCGGGTCATGGTGGTGCACTCCTATAATTCCTGGTCCCTGGGAGGCTGAGGTAGGAGGGTCTGCAGTTGGAGGGTAGCCTGTGCTACATAATGAGTCCTGTCTCAAAATTAAAAGAAAAAAAAAGAAACTTAGTTTTCCATGAGTTTAATTTTGCCATTCACATACCAAGGCAGTTTTGTTTTGATGTTGAGATGGGGTCTTACAGGGAGCCCGGGCTAGCCTCAAACTCCCACAACCCTCTTGCCTCGTCCTGCCCCCCAGGTTGCTGAGATTACACTGCGTGCCACCTGCCTAGCTCTGACATGTTTATTCCTCATGTTTTGTTTATTCCTCAGTATGATATGCTAGCAAAGATAAAGATTCTTATGTCTTTGCTGACATTTTTCTGTGATGTTTTTCTCTTGTAATGGGCTTGCATAGCAGAATTATGTTAGAATCATAAAATGAGAAATATTTCTTCTTCTTTTTCTATTTTCAGAAGGTTTGCTATTATTTCCCTTCTTAAATGTTTGAAAGATTCCCATAATAAATTCTCCTGGGTTTTGTGTTTTGTGTTTTTATGTACTAAGTTTTTTTGTTTGTTTGTTTGTTTCGTTTTTGAGTCAAGGTCTCACTGCTCTGCAGTGCATCTGGTCCTGAGCTCACTGTGTAGGCAGACGTGGGAAGTCTTAAGTTATATATTCAGCTTCCTTAAAGATGAAGGGCTACTCAGTTTTCTGTACCTTCTTATGTCAGTTTTAATAATTTGTATTTTTAAAAGACATCTCACCATACTTCACAATGGTCCGTTGTTCTTTTAACATCTGTAGAATCTGGGGTTGGAGGAGCAGTCCCAGATTAGAGCAGTTGGAGTGTTTGCCTAGCAAGCACGAGGTCCTGAGTTCAATTCCCTATCACCACATAAACCAGGCACGATGGTGCACTTCTGTTACCTCAGCACTTGGGAGGCTGAGGCAGGAGGATTGCCGTGAGTTCCAGGCCAGCCTACACCACATAGTGAGTTCAGGACCAGCCTGGACAGTAGAATGAGACCATGTCTGAAAAAAAAATCTGTAGAATATGTATTGATTAAAAATCTCTTTTGGTGTTCTCTCCTTCAAATGTCGAAAACTTCTTCCCTTTTAATTTTTGGTCAACTTAGCTGATTAGCTTATTGAGCATCTAAAAAGGCTAATTTTTGGTGCTTGCTTGGGCAGCACGTGTATTACAATTGGAATGATGCAGAGATGAACCTGGCCCCTGCATGAGTATGACACACAAATTCATTAAACAGTCCATATTTTTCTCCTCCAGAAAGTAGGCTAATGTTTGGTTTTATTAGTTTTCTCTATTGTTTGCCTTTTTTATCTGGCTATATTCTTTTATTCATATTTCTTTTCTACTTCACTACAAGTTTAATTTGTTCTTCTTTTCCTATTTAAATTAAAAGCTTAAGCTATTAGTTTTTAAACCATTTTCTCTTACAATTTAAGTATAAGCTGTAAGTTTTCCTGGTTTGCTACAGTTCACAGATTTTTATTTCTTGTCAGTTATGAGAAATATTACTACTCAGTCTTTTATGTGAGTCTTAGTCCTTTTGAAAGACTTAAATCTTATCCCTTCTTTTCTTGGACAACCCTAGACTGTCTGCTTTTTCTGTTGCATCCATGACACATTTGTCTCCGTAGTTTTTATACACCTCCTCTCTAATTTTCCTTGCGCACGTGCATTTGTTTTACGTACATTTTTGTCCTTCTAGCACTTGGAATTGAGCTCAAGGTGTTCCACTGCTACGCTACATCCCCAGCCATTTTTAGTTTTTATTATGAGACATGTTCTCACTAAGTTGTCCAAATAGGACTTAAACTTTTGAATCTCCTGCCTCAGCCTCTGAAGTGCTGGGATTCCAAGCATTCACTACTGTGTTGTGTATGTATGTATTTCATGTATGTTACTCTCTTGATGAATGGTAACTTCCTTAATTACAAAATTCTTTTTATTTTATTTATTTATTTTTTTGGAGACAGAGTTTCACTCTGCAGCCCAGGCTGGTTCTGAACTCACTATGGAGCCCCGGCTGGCCTTGAACTCACAGCAATCCCCCTGCCTCAGCCTCCCGAGTGTCAGGATTACAGGTGTGCGCCACCACACCTGGCTTATGGGGTGCTGGGGAATCGGTACTTAGCGCTTGATGTAGCACTTGCTAGGCAAGCACTTCAACCGCTGAACCATTTCTCCAGCTCCCTAATTTCGAAATTCCATCTCAAGCTGGCTTTATTAAATTTTTAGTACTCTGTATGTAGTTGGTATGAAATTAGCAGACATCTTGAGGCTGGAGGAATAGCACAGCAGTGTGAGAGCTTGACTAGTAAGTGTAAGGCCCTGACTTTGATCCCCTCGTGTTACCAGAGAGCTCAAAACCAGGGTTCATCATGTTCTGTTGATGTTGAAGAATGACCACCACAAACAAACAGTTTGGAAGTAGAAAGTAAATTTATTGGGAAAAAATTTAATTTAAAGGCGAAAGTAAGGTAAAAAGTAGGAGCTGCCCTGCAAGCAGGAGGAGGAGCTAGGGTGCCATTATTTAGCAGTTACAGTTATCTTTTATAATTTTTCTATAGATCATGCATATTAATTTTTCTATCAGAGTTGGCCTTTACTGATTGGTGGATATCAGCATAAAACTAGTTCATTGGTTTAAGATCAAATTCAAGGGCCCAAGATAAGACTCCAGGCCCTGGGTCACGAGGTCTGGGTCTCATGACCTAGTTGACTTTAGTTTGTCCTCGGCCATTCCAAGGTGTGGTCTTTCTTAATAGATCCCAGTTCTTTATCTAGGAGGAGTTCCTCAACTGAGGACGAGTCCCTCATTTGGGGAATCTGGACCCACCCATCCTGACTACTCAGAACCTGCCTGATGGAATCTGGCTTACCACCAGCCTATAAGCCAAGATGGTGGCACACACCTGTAATCCCAGCACTCAGGTGGCTGATGCAGGAGGATTGTCATGTGTTCGAGGCCATCCTAGGCTCCACAGTGAGTTCAGGACCAGTCTGGACTGAAGAGTGAGATCCTGCCTCAAAAATAAAGAGAAGAGAAAAAAAGAAATTAACAGACATTTCAGGCACCATTAATATGAAATCTACTATGGTTTACAATGTTTGTGTAAAATCTCATTACTATATAATGAGTTAACTAATTTTATAGCAGTGATTACTAATAACACAAAAATAATATATGCTAAAAACTGACTGAGGAATGGACATAACACTTGAGATATTCAGAAGTGGAAGAGGATGGTAGTGTAAATGGTTTGAGGAAGACCTCAAAGAAGTCTTGGGAAGATTTTCCTGGGCCCTGAAGCAGAGGTAGACAGTAAGAGGGAAGAGATATCACTTTCACTGAAGGGTGAAAGCATGGGTAAAGGTGCTGGGGTAAAAACGCACACTGTGTCCTAGAGGTGAAGGAAAAGAATTGTGTGGGAAAGGGCGAGAAGAGAAGCCAGAGATGTGACGGAGGGCTCTGGTGTTTAAGCTGAGGATATTGGAATTGTGAAGTTGAGACCCTCCCTGCTGAGGCCGATCCGCGTGCTGCTGTTCATTACGGTGCATCTTAAACCGCGGGTACATCCTTTTCTTGGCCTTCCCGTCTGATCTCTGCTGGTCGTCTTAGCACGCATATTCTCAGGAGCACAGGCAGACCAAAACCTCCACTACTTTGAGCTTGGCTGGGCACTCTGTCTTCCAAGGATTTCCCTCTCTTGGCTCCCTTTCTTGGCTGCCTCAGAAACACTCTCCTGAAGCAGCAATTCTGTTTTGATTCTGTGACTGACAGCGGGGAGATCCGGTGTTTCGGTTTGTTTCCAGAAGCCTCTGGTCAAGCTCTACCCCCTAGTCCCCCTCAGAGCATCCTCCCTTACTTAAGAAAAGGGAAATTGTCGCCCAAATAAACATCCTAAAACAAAGTCATCAGGCATCTTCTCTGGGAGGGAAAGAGACTTCTGTCTGCAAAGCTCTTGGACACTGATCCTTTGTATTTGTTCATTCATTTCTTTTCATTCTTTTTTTGATGTATCTGGCTGGTAATGAAATAGGCATTTTTATTTTACTGTAGGTCTTTGACATGCATAAAATTTAAGTGGACTGTCTGGGAGGGAGGGGCAGGAGTGGTCCAAGATCAGAGCTAAGCCCAGGTGCCTGTGGGGTTGGGACACAAGGGCTTCTTACATGATGTTACCAAGCTTCAAATCCAGATGCTGGGTATTTGAGAACCACGAGGAGGGATTCGGGGCTACTCTGAGAAGACTATCAGAAAGGATGGAAGTTGCGGGGCTGGATTTGGGTTTGGAAGGGGCAGTGTATGTGTACTGTTAAAGGGAGCTGAAATGCCTGCAGGGCTAAGCAGTGGGGCGAGCGGACACATAGGTGTTGGTGGAGGCTGTTTCTTTGTTTTTGTTTTTTTCATAAAGTCTTGATTTGTGCCAAAACAATAATCACAAAGCATAGAATTCAATCTATTTCTAGCTTCGATTTTTCATATGCCTGTCTGTAAACAATGCGATGCTTATATAAATCCACTTTAAAAAGGCAATGTGAGGGGCTGGAGGAGTGGCACAGAAATCAGAGTGCTTATCTGGGAAGGACAAGGGCCTGAGTTTGATTTCCCAGCACCACATAAAGTTGGGTGTGAGGATGCATGCCTGCCTCTAATCCCAGCGATCAGGAAACTGAGGCAGGAGGATTGCCATGAGTCCAAGGCCACCCTAGGCTATACCAGTGAGTTCAGGACCAGCCTGGGGTACAGAGCAAGACACTGTCTCAAAAGGAAAAAAAGAGAAAGAAAGAAAGAAAGAAAAGAAAGGAAAGGAAAAGAGAAGTGCAATGTGAATTATGGCTACTTGCATTTCTAAATGCAGTGTTTAAGTCAGACTCAAGCCTTGGTCCTGCTGGGCATGACTTTGACCAGCCTGCTGGTCCTGGCCATCATGAATGGTGGCAAACAGAGAAGAGAATATTCTGCTTCTCCAGTGGCCAGGGCTGAGCAGAGAGGAGGGAGTTTTAGATCTAATCCATGCAGAGCTGACCGCCTCTGCAGAAGGAGCTGGGACTCCCAAATCAGAGAAACTATATGATATTTAACATATTTAATCTTCTGTGTCTGGTTCATTTCACTCAAATCACCACTCTTTAGCTCAGCTTCCCACCCCTCGAATGGGCTGCAGTGGCCAAATCTTGATGCCTCTTCTCTGGGTCCAGCAGAGCCCTTTATTGGGATATTTGCCAAAAGTTCTTTTTTTATTTTTTCTATCTGTTGCTATATCTTTGTTGAGAATCTTTAACATGGCCTCACCCACCAGTCCACATGAGAAAAGAAAAATAACAATGTAATTCATAAGGCTAGAAAATGTGAGAAAGAAAAGGAGTGAAGTTAAATTTCAAATGCCTTAGCTGAGTACTGGAAGGTAAATGTGCATTCAGGAGACATTCAGGTTATCATTACATCAATCAATTTTCTTAGGATAAACTTACATCAAAGACTGAATAAGTGAATTGCTATAGTGAACTAACTTAAAGCTATATCACATAAGTGTACTACACTTAAAGCAATAGATATAATAGCATACTTAGTTATTTCAGAATTTTTTAACTTTCATAAATTATTTATCTTTCACTAATCACTAACATTTTGCCAGATTTGGTTTATCATTTTGTCTACCTATTCATCAATAAATTCATGCACACATATTTTTAAAAGATTTTATACCAATTCCCCACTTTGAATATAATTATGTATTACAAAATATTATACTATTATAAATAATAATTACATGAGGAAATTTCACAGATTTTATAAAACAGCTGGTACTGTTTTAGAAGTATACCAATCAGATGATTCAAATACAAGTGTATTTTTTTTGTTACACCTTCTCATTAGATGTTTTCTTTCCTCTATATTTTTTGGTGCTGCTTGCCTCTGTCTTTCTCAAAGATTGATTCAAGTATTTCTGCAATACTGGGCTAGTGGTTGCAAATTTCTTTAGGGATTCTTGGTCATGAAAAAATTTTTACTTTTCCTTCAATTCTCAGGTATAATTTTGCTAGATACAACAAAAATACTCAATTTCATTGTAAACATTATGTATCTCATATATATTGGGAAAAATATGTATTACCTTTGGCTTATTGAGTCTTCTATTGATGGATATTTGATCTGTTTCTTCCTTTTGGCTGTTGGGACTAGTGCTGCAAGGAACATTTTTTAGGAGTTTTATTTTTAATGCCTGTTTGTATTTCTCTTGGGCATATGCATGACAGTGAAATTGCTGGATAATATGGTTGCCCCATTTAACTTATTGAGGACCTGGTGAACTGTTTTCCATAACAACTGAACCATTTTATATGCTCACCCACAATATATGAGAGGTCGGATTTCTCCATGGTCTCAACAACACTTGTAGGTTACCTTTTTAATATTATAGTCATCATAGTGGCGTGAAGTGTTATTTCATTGTGGTTTTAACTTGAATTTCCTTACTAACCAAGTCAAACATCTTTTTGTGTGCTTATTACCATTTGTATATATTCTCTAGAGAAATGTCTATTAAAACTCTTTTGTTGAGTAGCTTTAAAACAAAACAAAACAAAGCAAAGCAACAACAACAAAAAAGAATGGGCTGGGAAAGACAGGGCCTTCTTGTCCTCACACTGCCTTGCCTCTGCTGGTTGGGTGTGGCCACAGCTCTGAGGGCGTGTCCAAAAGTGGTCTGAAATAACCTACTCTCTGGGAAAGGAGTCCGAGTCAGGCAACCTGCTGCGTGCAGGGAATAGGCCTTATGAGGGAAACTTTAATACTATTTACAAGCTCCTAGCTTATTGGTTTGGAGAGCTAAGAGGACCTTGATTTTAAAAACTTGCTGCTCCAAGAGCTTCTGGATAGGGAGACTTAACCAATGCCATAGTTACTTTCTCCTCACTGGCACAGAATACCTAACATCCACAGCTCAGTGGGAGGAAAGATTTATTTTAGCTCACAGTTTCAGAGGGTCTCACATAGTCAGACCATTCACAGGCGGCTATTAATGGTGGAAGCACATGGTGGAGGTCTAGGTGAAGAAAAGCTCTTTTATGGCATGGCATACAGAAAGTCACGTCAGGAGGAAGAACAGAGCTAGTGAACACACTTCTAGGTCATGTCCCAGTGACCCTTCTCTTCTGGGCTCCGGCGACTCACCACATGTCCACACGCCTGTAGTCCACAGCGTCCAAGTACAGGAGGCTTCTAGGGGACTGGATCCAGACTGTGACAGCCAGCTCCCTCCGTCCCTGCGGAGCACTGTGGAATAAAACAAGCTATTTAAAGTGCTAATTAAAGAAGTCTTGACTGTCCTTCCCCCAAATTGGGGTCAGTGACCAAATGGTCTGTGCTGGCTATTGGCCTCTCCTTTGTCTTCCCTGTGGGCAGGCAGCCCCTTCCTCCTACTCTGCACCCAGGCTCCTGGCTCCTGGCTTGAGCTGCTACCTTTTGCAGAGAAACACTGAACCCTCGTTAGGACCTACTGGCTGTGGGAGGTGATGTCAGGGTCAAGCTTGGTGGCAAGTTTAAGGACAAACTGAAAGATTGTCCTTATGACAGTCAACCCTAGGTAAAATAGACCTGTAGCACAAGTCACCTCCCACCCCGTAGCTGGAAGACACGTCCAGTAGAAGCTGAGGTGGGTGGGTGCCCCGGGTCCTCTCAGGCATGATTGGGGGCCAGAGAGAGACTTGAGCTGGGCCTCTTCTCTCATCCGTGTTCCTCATTCCTCTATTACTTCCTTCCTATTTGATGGCCCCGTGGTTGCATCATTTTAAAAATCATCCACTGCTGTGTGCATTTTTTACTTCTTCTATTCACTCTGTCTGGTTGCATGTGTTGGAAGTAGAGCAATTCCGGCAGGCCCCGTTGCTGGCTTCCCGCCCTCCCCAGTCGTCCTCACCGCCCTCCAGGTCCAGGGCTGCTGTCACCAGCTGTTCCTGTTCTGATGCCATGTTGTCTTTCTCACCAGAACACGGACATCCTCAGCACCATCGGCTATGACAGCATCATCCAGCATCTGAACAATGGCCGCAAGAACTGCAAGGAATTTGAGGACTTTTTAAAAGAAAGGTATGATGCTGTCCTCTCCGGGGTGCCAGCACCCACCCAGGAGCAATGTGCTATTTCCGAATTGTGCTCTGCAGTTCTTGAAGACCCTCTGCTGTAGGTACTTGTCCAGGGAGTAAATGGTATCTCTGTCCTAAAGCTCTTAGGAACCAGTTTGAGAGATAAACTTTATGAATGAAACAGCAAACAAAGTGTATTAGGTATACAAAATACAATACGTAGTGTGTTAGTTGGGTGTGGTGGCCCGTACCTCTAATCCCAGCACTCCAGGAGGCTGAAGTAGGAGGATCACATGTTCAAGCTCAGTTTGGGCAACTTACAGGCTAGTAAAATCTTGTCTCCAAATTAAAAAAAAAAAAAAAAAAAAAAAAAAAAAAGAAGGCTGGGGATGTGGCTCAGTGAAAAGGCCGTGCTTTTAGTCCCCATACAAAAAGATAGTATGTTATGAATAACACTGAAAGACTCTATGGGAGATTATTGAGAATTAGGAAGGGGAGATCCCTGACAGGACAAGGTGGTTCTGGACAGGTGCAGCAGGGCTTGGACACTGGGGCAGAATGGCAAGCTTGCAGGGGCAAGGAGCATGGCCCATGCGCTAGGAGGGAGGCAGAGCCTGATTTCGAAGCCAGGAGGGCAAGGGAGTTGGGGACAGGTGAGGGCAGGATGGTGCTCTCTCGGAGGTTGCAGGGGGCAATATGTTCCCTATCTCTCTTTCAGTGTCTGGTGTATAACCACGTTTCAGCTAATCACATCCCTGATTACCCTGTTCCTAATAAGATCCCATTTTATTGAAGAACAACCACAAACATGTACAGAAGAGAGGGGGCTGGAGGCTGTTTAAAGGGAAACAGAGCCCAGTGACAAGAGCCTGCACACCTCTATCTTCCAATCCTTGCTCCCTCAGTAACCACCAGTGGTATTCATCAGGGCCTGTGCCAGACACTTGTAGGTGTCTTAGTTGCTTTTTCATTGCTGGGATACAATTACATTTCCGTTGAGGTGCTATGATTGGCATATAGTGTAAAATGGAGTAAGATACCTAAGCATTAGGTATCGTGACAAAAGGATTTCCTTTGACTTTATTTATTTATTTATTTATATATAAGGCCTCACTCTGTCGTCCAGGCTGCTTCTGAAGTCACTATGTAGCCCAGGCTTGCCTCAAACTCACAGCTTCAGCCCCCCGAGTGCTGAGATTACAGGTGTGTGACACCATACACAGCTAACTCTTTATGTGGCGCTAGGGGATCAAGCCTAGGGTCTTTCACAAGCTAGGCAGGTGCTTGAACCACTGAATTATACCCCTAGCCCAAGGATTTCATTTTAGATGTCTACTCTTATTGGGAGTTACCTGAAGTTCTGGGTTAAAAATCATCCCCCTGGGAGTCCTGCTCAATGGCTTCTCACAGGCTGATCCAAAAAGTCAAGATATAGTTAAAAACTGCTTGCTCAACTTAGCTAGGAAAGGGAGGAGAGGAATTGAAAGAAGGCCACAGGAATGTCGGAAACCTGGTAGACACTTTAGAAGCTGAAGAACGAATGTGTCAGCCTGGGAATCCACGCCAGGCCTCAGGGAGGGCCTGTGAGCTACTAACATCTGTAGATCAAGGTAAGCCTGGAACTGTGGGAATTTACATCAGCTAGTAGCTCTGGCCTCCAGAAATGATTCTGTGGGTAGTGGAAACTGCAAAAACACAGCGAATTTCTTCATGTAAAGAGTTCCTGGAGCTTGGTAGAGGCAGTGCTTGGCAGGCATACGAGGCAGTGACATAGGCAGGAGCTATTTTGAAAAGAATCCAAGTCTAACCTGCTTAGGATAAACAAAACCAAAGATGTGCCACACAACAGGGATTTTGAGGACATTCTTAATCAGTGCCTAGAAAGGAACTGGCACAGAAGACAGTTACAGAGAGGGGAGAAAGGCTGTTGACCTCTTGATTGGTTCAGGTGGTAGTAGGAGCACTTCAGAGGATGGAGAGTCCTGCCTTTGGGGGAGGGAAGCCAGGACAGATGGTAGAGACATGCTGAGAAGGCTGGGTATGAACAAGACACCTTGCAGGCCATGGGCACGTAAGGTCCCCCTCGTTACCTACTCCCTGCACAGAACTCTGGACTTTACTCCTTCACACCCTCATATGTGTTCAAAGAAACTCTCAGCTAAGCAATAAAAGTGAAGTCCCACTGCAATCAAATCATGGGAAGAAAAGGAAATAGGACATGCCTAGAATGACCTGAGACCCCAGAAGCTACAGTCATGGGCCTTGAATAGTAAAACTCATAGGAAGGGAAGTAAAAAACCAAATAGACTAGTTGGCTTATGTGAACAGTCTGCTCAAACAAGATGTTCTTAAAGAAATATAGCGATCAGTGAGCTTAAAGAGGAAGTTCCTAAACAAATAATGGTCCTAATGAATATTAAGTATATAGAAGTCTCATGTAAAGCTAACTGGTGTAAATAAGGCAATGCAAGATGTGAAGGAACATTCTGATACAGAAGTGGAAAATCTGAAATGTCTAGCTGAAGTTCAGGAAATGAAAAAATTTTCATGTTAAAAGCTTGAACGTTGTGAGGGCAGAGTTTCAGACATTGAAGACAAGGTTGAGGAAACTAATGCCATGGTTAGATACCAAAATAAGAAGCAAGCAAAGTAGCTGGATACAGCAGTAGCTCATGGATGATTCGGAGAGAACCCACCTCAGAGTCGTAAGAGTGGGAGAAAGAGCAGAAGATAGCACAATAGATATGAAAAATTAATCCACTGTTGTCATGGAAGAAAATTTCCCTAATCTAAGAAAAGACATTAGTATTCAGGTTCAAGAAGCTTATAGGACACAAAATAACCTTTACCAGAAAAGAATCTCCCTGTAACACATCAGAATCAAAACCCCAGAAATTCAATACAAAGAGAAAATATTAAAAGCAGTAAGAGAAAAATAAACATTATTCTGCCAAGGCAAGACCATGCAAATTACTGCAGACTTCTCAATGTAAACCTTAAAGGCCAGGAGAGCCTGGAATGAATTATTTCAAGCTTTAAGAGAAAGCAAACATCAACCAGTTTGTTGCATCCAACAAAATTATCCCTAAAAATTGAAAGAGAATTTTTTTGCCACTAATAACCATAAGGAAATTTCTGATCAGTAGTCCATAAGTGCAGAGAATACTTTGCGGAATCTTGGAGAGAGATAGAGACAGCAACAGCATCGAAGAACAAAGAATAAAGAAAACATTAAAAGAGAAAGTGTAACAACAACAACAAAAAAACAATAAAGAACCAACAGCTGGTGAACAAGACACTGGCAGAATTCCATAAAAATCTTACAAAAATTACTTTCAATGCTAATGATATTAACTCGCCAATCAGAAGACACAGGCTGGAAGAGTGGATCATAAAACAAACCCAACATTTGTTGTCTGCAAGAGACACACTTCACCCACAAAGAAGCATAGTGGTGCACGCCTGTAATCCCAGTACCTGGGAGGCTGAGGCAGGAGTGTTGCTGTGAGTTCAAGGCCAGCCTGGGCTACACAGTGAATTCAGAACCAGCCTGGACAATGGAGTGAGACCCTGTCTCAAAAAATCAATTTCCTAAAGTCAAATGATAATGACAGCACATCATACCAAAATCTATGGGGACATACAGCAGTATGAAGAGGGAAATTTATAGCTATGACTGCACACATGAAGAAAACAGAACAATTTCAAATAAACAGTCTAATATGCCATTCAAAATCTTAGAGAAACAAAAACTAAACAGTAGAAGGAAGGAAGTTATAAGAATCAGGCTGGAGATCAATGAAATTGAACCTAAAAAATATAAAAGATCAATGAAGTGAAGAGTTGGTTCTTCAAAAGGATAAATAAGGTTCTTAAAGCTCTAGCCAAAATCACCAAAAGAAGGAAAGAAAAAAATCCACATCAATGCAATTAGAAATGGAAAAGGAGAAATTACAACAGACACTGTTGAAATCCAGAGGATTGTAAAAAAACTATTTGGAAAACTTACATTCCAATAAATTCAAGAATACAGAAGGAATGGACAATTTCCTAGACACATATGATATACCAAAATTGAACAAAGAATCCATCAAAACTTTGAACAGAACAATAACCAGGGATGAAATTGAGGCTGTAAAGCTGGATGTTGTGGTGCACTCCTGTAATCCAGCACTCGGGAGGCTGAGACAGGAGGATTGCTGTGAGTCTGAGGCCAGCCCTGATGGATACATCACAGAGTTCCAGAGACAGCCACCCCCAGGCTGCTTCCAAGCCTGTTGGAAAAGGCCAAATGCGTTCTGTGTGTTGTTGAAGGGGAATGTCGTGCATGGTTTTCTTGGTGTGGGAATTTTGACAGAGGAGAGTCAAAGTGACTTGATCGTTGTCCTTTCCCTTTCCCTTTCCCTTCCTCTTCCTCCTGCCCCCTCTTTCTCTGCCGCTTTCTATTTTGGGGGGAGCTCCATTATGTAGTGTAAGCTGGCCTTGAACTCACGATATAACCCAGGCTGCCCCCAGACTCACAGTCCCACTCACAGCGCTTGCTTCCCAAGTGCGGGTGTTAGCGGGGAGCTCAAACCAGGGTTCCTGTCCCGTTAGTGTCCAAGAGCGAGCACCACGAACAAAGGGACTGCTGGGAAGGAGAAAGCATATGGCTGACTCTTCAGCAGCTACTGTCATTCCTACTGTTTTTCTGTAATATCCTATTTTATATCTATTTGGCCTTTACGGATCGTACACGTGAACATAAACTTAGTTCCTTGGCTTCATATTGGTGTTTACAAGAGTCCCCTATCCATAGCTACAATCCCCAGAACCTGTTTAGTTTTAACTCAGGCCGTTGTCCTGTATTTTTGAGTTTTGGGAACCCTCCATCCAGCAACCTTGACTACTCTCAGCTTACCTAGCAAACATCCAGCTGTTAGCCCTAAGCCTGCCCCGCAGAATCTGCCTAACCGGGATTGTGGGGTGGCACCACACCCCACAGAGCTAGGGTTTTCGGGGAGGGCTTTACTGAGAGGCATGGAATCCCCCCTTCTGGGTCTTGTACAATTTTGTACATTTTCCTTTTTGAGACAGGTGTCACTCTGGTCCAGGCTGCCCCTCCACTCACCAGGCACCGAGGCAGGCCTGGAGCTCACAGCGGGCCTCCCGCCGCATCTGCTGTGCTGGGCTCCCCGCCCTCAGTTTTGTGCGTTTTCCGGTGGCGTTTGTTCCCTGGCAGTGAGTGGAGGCGCTGGGTTCCACGCGCGGCTGCACAGGTCTCGCGTTGCAGCCATGTCTGGGTTGTTAGTGCCCATGGTGCCTGGCTTGTGGCAGCCGGTGCGCGGAGGGGAGGTAGGACGGGGATCTGGGCGCCAGGGTCCCAACGCAAGGGGACGGCTGCCAGGTGCTGGCGGCTCCCTCCGTGGCGAGGAAGGTCCCAGGAGCCAGGCTTCCTGTGTCCCCAGGGCCACTCGGTGCCGTGGTGGGTGGCCTGGCTCCATGGGCATGAGACTGCAGTTTCACTTCGTCAAATCTCCTTCTTTTCCCCAAAGAGCCTGCCGTTGGCACGCTGGGGATTGCAGCTTGCACGGACTGGGGCTTTCTGTGGGGGAACGGTCGCTGCCCACGGCTGCCCACGGTTGCCTAGGTGTTAGTCACATCTTCTTCTAGAAACCACAGAAGATTCTCAAGAAATCCCAATGTATTTAATGCAGAAAGGGGAAAATACATGCATATGATATATTTTTAAAACAAAAATGACAACATCATTTTGCACGTGAAAAATTTAATATTTGTTGTAGAATATTGTAATTTATTTAATGCACATGTAATACGGATTCATAAAGGGAAATAGTTTTTGGAGAGTTCACAGGTAATTTTTCCTACAACTATAGTGGCTTCACATATACTTCGCTTTTTTTTTTTTTTTTTTTTTTTTTTTTTTTTTTTTTTTTTTTTTTTTTTTTTTTTTTTTTGTGACGGGGTCTCCCTCTGTAGTCCAGGCAGGTTCTGAACTCACTTTGTAGCCCAGGCTGACCTTGAACTCATGACAATCTTACTGCCTTAGTCTCCCGAGCACTGGGATTACAGGCATGTGCCTCCATACCCAGCTTATGTGGTGCTGGCAAATTTAACTCAGGTGCTTGGTGCTTCCATAGCACTTGCTAGGCAAGCGCTTTAACCCTGAACTATTCCTCCAGTCCCAGTCACAACTTTTTTTTTTTTTTTTTTTTTGGAATTCTTGGTCATGAAAAATTTTTACTTCACCTTCAATTTTCAGGGATAATTTTGCTGTATACAACAGCCTGAGTTGACATGTGCTGTCTTTTAAAGCTCAAAAGATTTTGCTCCAGGCTCTCCCGTCCTTTAAAGTTTGCATTGAGAAATCTGCAGTAATTTGAATGGGTTTGCCTTTGTAGAATAATGTTTTTTTTCTCTTGTGGATTTTATTATTCTCTATGTTGTATTTCTAAGGTTTTGATTAAGGTATGTCATGGTGAGTCTTGATGCTGGATGAGGTTATTTGGAGTTCTCTAAGCTTCTTGTACCTGAAAAGTAATTTCTTTTCCTAGATTTGGGAAAATTTCTTGGATGATTTCACTGAATAAATTCTTTATAACTTTGTTGCTATCTTCTGCTCTCTCTCCCACACCCATAATTCTGAAATTGGTTCTCTTTGAATCATCATCCATCAGCTGTTATATCCAGCTACTTTGCTTATTTCTAATTTTGGAGTTGTGCCTAGTAGTAGCATTTGTTTCCTTAGCCTTGTCTTCAGAGTCTCAAATTCTGTCCTTACAACATTCAAGTCAACTTCCCCTGCTTTCAAATGTATTGTTCATGTCCTGAATTTCAGCTAGGTTTCTTTTCAAAATGTTCTCTTCTCTATGAAAGTGCTCATTCATATCTTGCACTTCCTTATTTACTTCAGCCAGCTTTTTATTTGTGGCTTCTCTATGCTCAGTAAGCTTTGTATCCGCTAGGACCTCTATTTCCCTCTGATAATTACTTGCATTTTTAAAAGAATATCTTGTTTGAACTAACTGTTCGCAGAAACCAAGTGGTCTCTTTGCTTTTTGACTTCTGGAAAAGAAGTTCCACTATTTCAGGACCTACGACCTTGGCTTCTGGACTTACAGGTGCTTCTGTGCGTGCACTGTTGCCTTGTCTTCTTCTCGTTTCTGTTGATGAGTGACTTTAAAGACCTAGCTGAGAAATTTCTTTGAACAGCTAGGAAGGCATGTGTGGGAGCTGAAAAATTTCTGAGTTCTGTGTTAGAAGTAGGCAGTGAGGTGGGATTTATAGTCTGATGGCCTCTGAGGTGTCTTGGTCACTCCCTGGCCCCTCAAAAAAGCTCTCCCGCCTGGCCTGGTTTTGTTCCCCTGAGGGGGGGCTCTTCACCCTTGGAGGTGCTCCCACTACCACCTGAGCGGTTCAGGGGCTGATGGCCTTTCTCTCCTCTTTGTAACTATCTCTGGTGCCAGTTTCTTTCTACACACTGTTTAAGAGTGACCCCAAGGCTGGAGTAGTGGCTCCGCTGTTAAAGTGCTTGCCTAGTAAGAGCTATGTCAAGCACTAAGTACTCAAACTCGATTCCCCCCACACCACATAAGCCAGGCATGGTGGTGCACGCCTGTAATCCCAGAACTTGGGAGGCTAAGGCAGGAGGATTGTCCTGAGTCCAAGGCCAGCCTAGGCTCTGTAGCGAGTTCAGGACCAGCCTGAGCTACAGAGTGAGACCCTGTTTCAAAAAAAAGTGACCCCCAAAACCCTGATATGCTCTTCTGGGCTTTCTTTTACTCTAGACATTCAGTCTTGGACTCTCTCTCTCTCTCTCTCTCTCTCTCTCTCTCTCTCTCTAATGGTTCATGCTTATATAACTGCCTATTATGGCTGCAGAGCACTGCTTCTGATCTAGGCTCCAGGAGGCCTTTCTAGGGAATCTTGCATTGTGTTTGCAGTTTGCACTGCCTGCAGCCTCATTTTTGGAGGCTGGGGCTATCAGCCACTGTCAATTCCCACTTCTCCCAGATCTGCTCTTACCTCAGTCTGAGGTTCCAGGCGCTGGGCTTTCCTCTATCTGTGGATGCCAGTGGCTCAGGGCCACTCTCTATAGGACAGGGGCTGCTTCCTGGGCAGCTGTTTTCCTCTGCTTCAATGTGTCTTCAGGACTTCTGACCTTCCCATGGCCTCCTTTCCATTGTGGGTTGCTCCTACATCTCTTAGCTAAGTTGAACAGGGAGTTTTTCATTGTATTCTCACCTTTTTAAGTGAGTGCACAAGCAGATATTGCACAGCTGTGTTACTCAGCTGCTATCTTAGCATGTTTCATTGTAATAAAGTGAAGTTATTGTTTTAAAAAAAACAAGTGACAGAATTGGAACAACCTTATAACGTATGTAAGAGTATATATTCATATTATAGAAAGATATATGTATTACATATGACACAGATACATGTAAAATACCCATAATATAAAAATTTCTACAAAATACTAGGAAAAAGGCAAAAATATTTAGTTAAACATTGGATGATGTTGTCTCCATTTGCAAAAAAATTGTCTAATCCTATCATTTGTGCATTTAAAATTTTGAGGAAAAAATTGAAGAAGAATAGAAGAAGAAATATAAATGTTTAATAAGCACATAAAATTATGCCTCCTCATTATCAGGGAAATTAAAATGGGAGATTTTATTTTATTATTTGCTCATCTTCCCCAAACTGGTAACAATTTAAAAGATTATTAATATCCAGTGTGGTATCTGTTCATGGTGATGTATACTTATAATCTTGGCACTCAGGAGGCTGAGGCAGGAGGGTTTCGGTGAGTTTCAGGCAGCTTGGGCTACATAATGAGACTAAGACTTACCCATGCTGCATAGTGAGCCCCTGTCTCAAAATAAAGAAAAAGAAAATTCGGTTGTGTCAGGGAGACTGTGAAATTTTCATGAAAATATAAATTTGGATGGCTTCTTTAGAGGGTAATTTGGCATAGGTTTTTAAAACATAAAGTAAAACTTTTTTCTCAGAACTCTTAGACACTACCAAAGTGTCCATGGATATATGTCCAAGGATGTTCGTTTCATGCTTTTTTTTGGGAAGGGTGGTAATGAAAGCTCACTAAACCACGGACCCTGCACTATAGGAAACTCTCTATGTCACCCATGGTGGCTCTTACATGCCTATAAAGTTTCATATAATGTGTTACTGGGTGGAAGGTAGAGCCACAAGTAATAGGATCATCTTGGTTAGATAAATGTGAAAGTTCTGCATGTGTGAGATGCAGGTGTGTAATGTGGAAAAAGAGGGCTGGAGGAGAGTCAGTGGCTACTCCTGGGCAGGAGGTGAGGCTGGAGGACAGGGACGGGGACGTTTGTGCTGTTGCCTCCGTATTTTCATATTTTCGAATCTCTTACAGCAAGATTGTATTGGTTTGTTATTCATATAGCTGATAAAAAAGGAAAGTAGGGTAACGGAGCCTAAGTCACCTTAGCCGAATGCTGTGGTTTGGATACCGCTGGGGAAGGAGTGCCTGTGTTTAGACAGATCCTGTGACACTGAGAGGCAAGCTGTTAATTTTGTAGACATGTCAACTGTAGAGTTTCTATCCTGAAATGTCTTTTTCTCTGGTATAGTTCGAGTGGTGGAGGGAAGAAATGTGCTGGGTGGCGGAGAAGCGTGGAGGGAGAGGACTGGCCTCAGGGTACGGTGTTCGACAATATATCTCTTTCTTCACTTAAAAAAAAAATTTAGAGTCAACTGCAATGGCATATGCCTATAGTTCCAGTTACTCAGAAGGCAGAGGCAGGAGGACCGCTTGAGCCTGGGTGTTTGAGGCCAACCTGGGCAATATAGCAAGACTCCAATTAAAAAAAAAAATCAGTTTTGTTTTGAGGTTCATGCTGGGGCCCTCTATCTGGAGAACATCACCTTGTAGGAAAAGGTCCCTGGTCCTCTTGTAGTTGTTCTTCACTCTAAACAGGGAGTTTTGCCTTTTAGGGAATGGCCTTAGGCCCGAGTTTCTAGTGCAAAGGGCAGCACTGCCTTCAGGGACAGTGCCCTGTGTCCTAACTGAAAGAGTTGGCCCTGATGAAGATCTATGACCCTCTGTCCTGTTCCTTTTAGGGCATCTATTGAAGAGAAATATGGCAAAGATCTGCTCAACCTGTCCAGGAAGAAGCCATGTGGACAGACTGAGATCAAGTACGTACCATGCATCTGCCAGGTTTCGAGGTTGGCTAAGGTTGCTGGAGCCCCACAACCCCCCTCACCCCCCTCAGAATGTCAACTTGGCCAGTAAGTTGCAGTGTGTGGGTTGAAAAAAAATCAATTTTAGTTGTCTTATTTCCAATAGTAAAAAAATTTAGATAAGCAGAAAGAAGGCTAAAATGGATCAAGGGGTCACATCATTAGTATTTCTGTTTTCCTTGAAATCCTTGCATATATTATATATGCATGTATTATATATACACATATATTATATATACTTTTTCATAAGTAGAATTACAGTATGTATAATTTTAAACTGGAAATTTAATTGAAGGGCTTCTCATTTTTTTTTTGTGCTGAAACCCAGGATCGAAAGGGCTTCTGTTTATATGTGCCTATTTATAGAATAATACATTTTAAGTACTATACTTATCAAATAAGCTCTTCAGTGATATGTTTATGCACTTTGTGGTCTGCAGTGGTGTTGATCAAGTGTCTGCACCGTCGTGTAGTCCTCACCACCAAAGTGGGAGTTCCACACACACTATGTCTGCTCTCTGCCCTCTCACTGAGCACTCTGAGGACGCAGAGACGGCCCGGATACCGTGCCTACTGAGGGAAACTGGTCATCCATAGAGCTGGCTTCCTGGGCAGCCATAGCAGTGCACACTTGGAGGACTTCATAACAGTTCAATGCTCTGCTGGAGCTCTTCCAAAATTCTTAATCATTTATAAGTGAGAGGGCTCATGTTTTTCTTTTGCAGTTACCCATAGACTTGTTAGCAGCCCCTCCCTCACGCTCCTTTAGGTGACCCCCACCTAAGCTTCTGTAGGTATCCCCTCACCCTACCCCTGTAAGGGATCCCAGTAAAGTCATTGGCTCACCACACTGGTGCAGTCATTACTCTGGCCTGTCTGCTGTGCCCCATCTGGGGTGACTAGATGCTGGTGTTCATGTCTTCCTACAAGAAGTTTCACATGACAAGTAGACATGTGTACATACCAGGAAGATTGTTTCTAAGGAAATACAGTGGACATTCAGAGCCTAACAACGTGTGCACATGTGTGCATGCACACACACACACACACAAGCACACGCACAAACAAATAAATAAATAAGTTACAGTAAATATGAGCCAAGAGTAGCAATAAATAGGCACTGGGGACATAGCTCAGCAGTTGGACTGCTTGCCTTGCAAGGGTAAGACTCTGAGTTCGATTCCTCAGCATCACATAAGCTGGGCATGGTGGCGCATGCCTGTAATCCCAGCACTTGGGAGGCTGCTGCAGGAGAATTGCCATGAATCTGCAGTCAGCCTCGGCTACTTGGTGGTCTCAGGGCCAGTCTGGAGTACAGAGTGAGACTCTGTGTCAGAGAGAGAGAGGTATACATGGCCAAAAGACATGCATAGGCTTTAGATCCTGGAATTAACAGGTCCAAAATACGTAATGTGTTTAAAGAAAGTAATGGAGTGACCCAGGAAGGGTGGCTCACACCTGTAGTTCTAGCACTGAGGGAGCTGAGGTAGGAGGAGTACAAGTTCAAGTGCTGTCTCAAAAAAAGGAGAGAGTAATGGCTGTGGCTCATCTGTAGGATGTTCGTGGCCTTGATCCCCAGTACTGAAAAAATAAAGGAAGAAGAAAATAAATTCTGTCATCAAAGGCAAGTTTAAATTTGAATAGTAATTTCATATTGAGTGAGAAAAATTAGAACATAATAATGATTACAAAAGGTTGTACAATTCCCAGAACTGAAATGCTGTATGTGCTTGCTTTTAGCACCTTGAAGCGGGCCCTTGAAGTCTTCAAGCAGCGTAAGTGATTGTTTTCAACCGTGTTTGCTGGGGCCGGGGTGCAGCTCAGCATGCAAGCATATGCAAGGACCTCAGTTCGATTTCCCAGCACCACATTAAAATTAGCGAGGCGTGGTGGTGCGTTCCTGTAATCCCAACACTCAGGAGGCTGAGGCAGGAAGATTGCTGTGAGTCTGAGGTCAGCCTGGGCTGCGTAGTGAATTGGGGCCCTGCCTCGACTACAGAATGAGACCGCGCCTCAAACAAAACTAAAACAAAAACGAGACTGTATTTGCCATTCTTGATAGCAACTTTGTGTTTGTCACCAGGCAGGTTCGAATGTGAGCAGCAATTTTACACTAAGTGAAAAGAATTAGAGCAATTTCTAGGGTGGGAAACGGCACCTTAAATCCAAATGGTTTGCGTGGCAGCTCACAAGTTCGAAATCACTTCTCATCGTGGTATGCGATCGTCTCCCTAATTCTTGCGTATTTGCTCGTTCTCCCCAAGTCAGGATGCCTTGTCCTGAAAACACAGGGCCCGCTCCCCCTGCGTCCTGTGGGGACGCACTCGGTGGAGGGATGCACTCGGAGCCCTGCCCTCTCCCCACGGCCCTTGCAGGCATCCTCCGGCCCTGTCCTTGGGGGCTGCTGCAGCCCTCCCTGCCCAGGCACGCCGGCTGACACGGGAAGCGGGGACCCAGCGAGGCCTGTCTCTTCAGAAGCTTCTTGGCCTCTTTGAGCAGCCTTCTTTCGTCCAGGATATGGGGCAGGAAACCTCCCCATAGGAAATTAGGAGGGTCTTACAACCTACTGTCACTCAGTATTGGTCAGAAAATTTCTTTATGGTCAGTGAAAGACAGAGGAAGATTCAATTTTCCATGATCCTTTTTTGGGGAGGGAGTTATAAGCCAGGAACATGAGCAAAATTGAAAATATAGACACCATAATCTCTCAGGTGTGAATGTTAGCTGATGAGTAGTTCTCCTGACTTAAAAGATGTATTCGGACTCTTAAGTCACCAATGAATCAATTTCTCAGGGCACATACAGCATTTTGTTTAGTGCTATCAGTGTGGTGGGACTTTTTCTTTTGCTATTTTAAAATTTACATATCACATCTTGATCATTATTTATTTCCCTTTCCCCTTCCCATCTCCTCATCCCTCCCACATCCACTTCCCATTTCTACACAGTCTTTCTTTCTTTCTTTCTTTCTTTCTTTTTTTCTTTCTTTCTTCCATCTCTCTAATTTTTTTTATTGTTTGGTTTGTGTTTGTTGCCAAGTGTTGTGTGGTCCAAGGAACTGTAGCATAGGCTGGGTATCCTGAATACTTTTTTTTCTCTGTTACTTGTTTTCCTTTTCTTTTCAAAACAGTTTTATTTTCTTCTTATTAGCATAATATATATCTATTTAAAATTCATATGAGATGAGTAACTTCAAAGGAGATAATAAACACTGAAATTTCACTTCTCAGTGATATGCTGTTATTGGTAAATATACTAGCAGATATTTTAATGCAATTAAAAATATATTAGATATGCAGTTATTTATAAACATAAATAGCATTCAGTCCTTGTTGTAGTCCAAAATCTCTGGCATAGGGCCAGAGCATATGCATTTAAGATGAAAAATATCAAATTTTATTCATGCTAGCTGTTTGGTGTATATTTTTTCAGAACTTTTTTATGCACTTACAATCTTTTATTTTTCCTTCAATTTTATACGTGCATAGATAGATATGAAAGAATTTTTGTACAATAATATACATATTTATTTATAATTCACCATTTATTTAATAATATGATGTGTCATAAAAATACGGTGAATTTTTTTCTGAGACACATCTCACTTTGTAGGCCAACTCACTATGTAGCCCAGGCTGACCTTGAATTCACAGCAGTCCTCCTGCCTCAGCCTCCCAAGTGTTGGGAATACAGGCAGGTGCCACCATGCCTGGCTTATGTGGGAAACTGAACCCACCCAGGGATTTGTACTTGCTGGGCAAGGGCTCTAACCACTGTAGGATTTCCTCCAAAAGATGATACTGAGTTTCCCTCCAACAGAGCTGTTTTTATTCATGCTTGCCAATATCTAGAATTTTCTCACTTTTAAAATTTTACAAAGCTGAAAGAAAAAAAAATATAATGTGAGTTTTAAAGTTTCGTATTTTTTCAGTAGTTTTAAGGCTGAATTGATTTCAAATACATATTAGTCATTTACCACTCTTTTCTGGATTTCATGATTTTTAACCAATTTTTAAATACTAGAATATCTGCATTCTTTTTATTTATGCAAGTTCTTTTAGCTGGAGGTAAAGCTAAGGTACAAGAGTTAAGACCACTTGCCTAATAAGTCTAAGGCACTGAGTTAAATTCCCCAGTACCATATAAACTGGGTGTGGTTGTGCATGCCTCAGGAGGCTGAGGCAGGAGGATTGCCATGTGTTCAAGACCAATCTAGTGAGATGATGACCAGCCTGAACTATAGAGTGAGACCTTGTCTCAAAAAAAAGTTCTTCAAATATAGCTGTTTTGCTCTTAGTTATATAAATTACAAACATTTAGCTGGGCCTCGTGGCACAGGCCTGCGATCCCAGTACTTGGAAGGCTGACACTAGAGGATTGCTGTGAATTCTGGGCCAGCCCGGGCTACATGGTGATTCGTGACTAGCCTAGACTACAAAGCAAGAAGCTGTCTCAAAAATAAATACATAAATTCCAATTTTTTGTGTATCTTTTAACCTCATTCAAGGTTACTTCGACAGCACAAGTTTAAAATTTTATTTTCTTTGGGCTGAAAGAGTAACTCAGTGGTTAGAGAGCTTGCCTAGCACTCACAGGGCCCTGAGTTCAATTCCCCAGCACCGCATAAGCCTAGCATAGTGGCACACTCCTGTAATCCCAGCACTTGGAAGGCTGAAGCAGGAGGATTAGCTGTGAGTTTAGAACCAACCTGGACTACACAGCAAAACTCTTGTCTTAAAAAAAATTTTTTTTAGATCAAATCGGTTGTTTTTTCGGCTTTAACATCATGCTTCAGTTTGTTTTCTTAGAGCCAATAAAATGAAAAGTTTTTTTTTTTTTTCAGGCTAGAGAAATAGCACAGTGGTTAGAGCCCTTCTCCAGCAAGTACAAGGCCCTGAGTTCAGTTTTCCAGCACCATGTAAGCCAGGAGTTTTGGTGCATGCTACAATCTTAGCGCTTGAAAGCTGAGGCAGGAGAATTGCCATGAGGTTTAGACAGATGGCTGCGATCTCTACGCCAGCCTGGGCTATGTAGTGAGTTGAAGACCAGTCTAGGCTACAGGGCAAGATCTTGTTTCAAAACAAGAAAGTTTATTTTTTCTATTATGAGGTCAAGCCAGGCTTATTACACAGATCTTTGGGGAAAAAAAGGGAAAAATGACCAAAAATGTTTATACCAAGAAATAACTACTAGAAGCCAAAATTTTGTTGTAAGCCTGTTTGATAATGTTTGTCTTGTGGAAAGAGCTCACGAGGTCATCTAAAGAGAATGAAGAATAGAAATGGAAACTGGCGGCACTGGGAACATCTCCTGGGATGTAAGCTTCAAGAGCTGCAAATCTGGCTGTGTTCCTTGAGCATGTGCCATGCTAGTAAGTCAGGGACACAAAGCCAGTCTAGAGGCTTTCTGACCTCTGTCCTGGTGGCCGGAGCCATGCTGGACATGTGAAGGAGCTTGACACACATTGGTGGCCAAAAACAGCTTTCTTGTCTTATCCCTTTTTCCAGCATGTTGGGGATGTGTGTATAATTTTAATAGTTCTATATATTTGAATGTAGGCATACATAGCCCTAGATTGTTGCTGCATTTACACTTTTTTTTTTTTTTTTTGCAGAAGTAGACAAGGTGGCCCAATGTCACATTCAACTTGCCCAGAATCTGAGAGATGAGGCCAGAAAGATGGAAGAATTCAGGGAAAAACAAAAGCTACAGAGGAAAAAGGTTGGAATTTCAACTGCCTTTCTGTTCCTAAGCCCCGCAGCTCTGCTTCTCCCCTCATACGGCTATGCCCTTGGTTCTAATCTGAGCAATGATTTGTTGGGATGCCCATGTTGAACTCCATGTAGGTGGCTGTGCCTCTGTACCCACTTTTGCGCCTGGGCCAGGCCTCTTCGTTCTTTAAATTCTTGCAGGGTTTAGCAGTCCTGCTTCATTCTTCTTTTCAGGTCTGCTGCCATTATTAAAATCATCCCATCTGCAGCCCACTGACCCTCCTTGCTGGCGGCGCCCAGCTCACACTCCTCCCGGGCAAGGAGGGGAGGTGAGGGGACAGTGAGGCAGTGAGGGGACAGTGAGGAGGTGGAGGAGAGTCACACTCTCCTTGAAGCCCGTCATGTATTGAGTATCTCACTTCGCATGTACTTGAAACTGAAGCCCTGGGAACTCCAAGCTTTTATCTTCAAATAAGCTATGCATTGGCTCTTCCTCATCGCCAGGCTTTACTCTAACTACATGGGCTTGACCAAGAGTCAATAAGACTCTGTCTTAGTTCCTTTCTTGTAACTGTGACTCAATACCTGACATCCACATCTTAGGGAGGAAGGATTTGTTGTAGCTTATAGTTTCAGAAGGTCTCAGTCCATTCACGGGTGGGTGGCCAGACAATGGTGGAATTCTGTGGCGGGGCTGGAGCCGGTACTGCGGGAGACAGATCCTCACAGCATGGCAGAGCAGAGAGTCTGGGAAGAAGGGCGGAATAGCACATGTCCGTCCAGGTCAATACCCAAGCATCTGCCCCTTCCCGCCAGGCTGCCCCCTCGCAGTAGTACGTAGTTTCCATAGGAACATGAGACTTTTGTGGGACCCTTCAGATCCAAACCATGACAGGCTGGCAGATATTTGGGAAGTTAGAGGCGTCAAAAAAGAAGTCTAGTCTCAAAGTGTGATTTAGACTATACTAGCCACCATTCTGATTCCTTTTAAAGTATTGGGATTATTGGCCTGCGCCAGCACTCCCAGCTCAGGCAGCAGCACACCAGGAGCCCACCTGTCTTACATCTATTCTCGTGTTGTGCACAGCTCTCAGCATCTCCTGGCTGCTTTCTGTTTCACAGTGTGTACTTACACTGGGCCTCTCATCAGGAAGGAAGGGAAGACATGAACCTGTAAGGAGCACCATATCAAACACCTGCATACATTTTCTCAAGCTCCATTGGTAGGTTTGAGAGGTGTATCTGGTCCAGAGCTTTTTTCCTGAGTAGAAATAGGATGCGTATTACATCCGATGGATGGTCAGACCTTTATCCTGACGTTGCCAGGCCTGCCCATGTCTCCAAGGGAATTGCAAATTTTCAGAAGTTAAATGCCTTAGAGAACCAGAGTCTATGCACACATGATTTCCACTACAAAGAGAAAATAGACTTTTCATTGTGTGTTCAGGTGTTGTTGATGGCCCTGTCCCTTCCAGGGAGAGTTTTGTCCTTTTACCAGGCTTCTAAAACATTCTCTTCTGATAAGTTGCACAGACCAAATAGTGATGAGCTAGAAAAACAAGCTCAGAGTCCTGTTAAACTGTGGAGGAACCTGTGTGCAAGTTCTTTCTACAGTGGGAAATGCCTTCAGAGCTTTGAGAGGTTCACAGTTGATTAATCAGTTTATAATTACATGGGTCAATAATGAGCTCTAAAGTTGCACCAGGTCTGTATTTAAACTGTTTTTTAAAAATAAATTTAAGAGAAAATATGGCATTGTTAACTCCTCTCTTTTTGAGACAGTTTCTCTCAGTCTATAGTTCAGGTTGGGCCTGAACTCACTATGTAGCCCAGGCTGACTTTGAACTTTTGGTAATCCTCCTGCCTCAGTCTCTGGAGTGATAGGATTACGGGGATGTGCCACCACACCCAGTTTGTGTAGGGCTAGGAAACTGAACCCAGGGCTCAGATGTTTTAACCACTGTGCTCTTCCTCCAACGCAACTTCTCATTTTTTAATGGTCAAACTGCACGCTTTGATGTCCCACTTCTTGGAAATTTTTCCATTTCCACGTAGGCATGAGTTGATTTCTTTTATAGTGGTAGGATGGGAAAGGTGTGGGTGAAATGGCAATTAATAACTTTGTGGATGCTTACCAGTACATCCAATACTTTGTTTTTTATCTCCAAAATTACTGTTTTTATTAATGTGCATTGTGGTCCATAATAACTACATTGAAGTTGAGGAGTTACTGTGTGGACTCATTGCATCCTGGTCGCTGTTACTTGCCTTCCCTGTTCCCACCTTCTTATTCCCCCTTCCCCTTTCCCTCTCCACAAAATCTATTTCCCTGTTTTCCACCATCACTCCTTTGTTTTGCTCTTTTACTTTTTCATATGATAGATTTCTCATATTAGAGAGGCCATATAGTGTCCAGCTTTCTGTATCTGATTTGCTGCATTGCCACCAATGTGGAATGGCTGTCCTCTTCCTGGTATGGCCAGACAGAGGGACATGGCACAGACAAAGCACAGTGAGCCCTCTGTGAGGGGAAGGGACAGTGCCACCTGGACACACAGCCTCACCTGTGGGGCTGGGAGCTTTCTGGAAGAAATAACACTGATGCTCCAGCCAGCAAGTGTAGGGCCACTTCACGAGTCGGTGAGATGCTCTCCCTTGTGGGGTTGGCAGGGTACGGTGGGCTCTTTGGGTCTCGTTTTCAAGAGTCTTGGTGCTGGAGGGTACAAAGTTTTCTCCCCCGAGTTCAGACATGTCCTTAAGGCAACAAAGGCAACACTGGGTCAGCAACTGTCTTCTGGTACCCATAGTGTTTAAGCATCTCAGCTGACATAGGGTGGTCACTGGAGGACTTTGTGCTGGAGAGCCACCTCCCAAGCAAGGAGCCTCCAGGGCATGCAGATCACGGTCCGAGGGTGGGTGGGCAGGACAATGGACCACCAGGCAACTGTTTCAATAACTTACTTCAGGGGATCAGGGTCATTTGTCAATCTTCCTCCCTTTCCCAGCAGACTTTTGGTCTAAGTAGAAAATGTGAGTCCTACAAGAGATCCCTCCCTAAAGAGAACCTTAGACTCACTGGGATTGCCTTGAGTAGGTCACCATTTAAATGAACACGGACCTGAGGGGACTGAGGCCGTGCAGTAAACAGCGGTAGACATGATGTCTGGAGCCCGCCTCTAGCTCTCTGTGTGGCCTTGAGCGCAGCATATTGCCTTTTGGACCTCAGGGTCATGCTTGTCTCAGATGTCTCAGGTTAGAGTTGGGTCTATCCATTCTAGGTTCCTGTCAACCTTTGAATACCAGGAATTCCTGAAGGCAGAGGGAGGACCAATAGGAAGTGAGAAGGTTTGACGAGTGGTGGAACTTACAGTGTCTGAGGTGCTTGAAGCAAGTGCTAAGGAAAAGCTGGCGATAAGGAGACCTATGCTGAACGCCAACTATGAAACAGCAGCAGCTGCCAACTGGAAGTGGCACAATGTGTATCTTTAGACTAGAGGACACAAGGATCAAGCTGCGATACGTATATACGCCCATTCCTCAAATGAATGTAATCATTGTATGTCACAAACACATACTAATAGCACTGGGGGGAAGAAAAGGCTGAAGGGATCATTGCCACTTTTGCCAACAGATCTGATAGTGTAGACAGGAAAAATCAGGAACCACTGTTCAACAAACCCAGCTTATCCATCTGGCAGAGAGACGTAGCCACTCATGTGAATGACACCTGTAATCCCACCATTCAGGAGGCGGAGGCAGGAGGACTGCTGTGGGTTGGAGGCCAGCCTGGCCTACATAGTAAGTTCAGGACCAGCCTGGAGTACAGACTGAAACCCTGTCTCAGAAAAAATGTATTAATATAAATATTTCTAACAAAAATTTTTAAAAATTCTTTTTTCAAAACCAAAGTTCCTTGATTCTGGATTTAGGGATGAAAGTGTTCTAGGGTAATAAGTGAATTTTCAAGGAGTTTGTGCTTTTAGGCTTCCATGTTTGGCTACCCAAATTCACATATGGGCACCATCATGAACTAGCCCTGAGACCTTGTGCAAGGTGTTGAACCTCTCTGCTCTTCGGTTCCCTCATGTGTAAAATGGGAATAATAAATGGCACAACTGCTCTCTGGATGACATGAAGACTCCATGCAGTAATCCAGCTCTAAAATAAGTTGATATAAGTGATAACTTTGGGCTATCGGTGTGTCCAGTTGGTAGAGTACTTGCATAGTGTGCATGAGGTCTGAGGCTTCATTCCTTGCTCTTAAAAAAAAAAAAATTAATAGTATTTGTATTCTCTTCACAGACAGAGATTATAATGGATGCTGCCCATAAACAAAGAAATTTACAATTCAAGAAAACCATGGATGTGAGTCATACTTCATTGTTTTTCTTTTCTTTTGGAGGGAGGATAATGGTGGCACTTTTTTGAAATCCTGTACTGTATATAAATGTGTTCCTACTGAAATAACATTTCCATGTAGGGAAAATAATCTTTAGGGAAGTAGTCTTTAGTGGTTTGGTGTTCCTTCATTTTGATGTTTTGGAAATCTTGAAGATGAAATAAGATTGTGAAAATACAGTGGAGTTATCTTTCTGGTCACTGATAAAAACAAAGCAAGTCACCTTAAGTAATTCAGGCCGAGACACAGAAGCATGTGCTCTGCACGGTCCCGTTTATCTTGTATTTCAGCTCTTACCCTGTGGCTGTTTTGAATCTTCATTGTTTACCTATTTTACAAGGTGATTCCTGTTTTAACAATACTAGAAATTATAAAATCCTTCTTTCTTTTAAGTAATGTGTTTCAAATGCCTGGCAAGACAGAGGTAAGGCAATGCTAGGGATTTCACTCGAGCTTTTCATGAATTCATTAACCTTGGAAAAAAGAAACTCCATTATCAGAACATGTATGACCATTCTGAGCCTAATGGCACAGGCCTGTCATCCCACCTCTCTGCGAGGCTGAAGCAGGAGGATTTCAAGTTCAAGCTAATTGGGTAATTTGACAACTCAGGAAGATCCTGTCTCAAAATCAAAAAGGGCTGGGATGTAGCTCAGTGTGAAGGCCTTGAGTTTGATCCCTAGTAACACACACACACACACACACACACACACACGGGAACCTATATGACCTCATCTTTGTACAGCTGTATCATGATATTCTATTCCATGACGTGATAGAGTAATCAAGACTGAAGGGGCACACGGTCTGTCTGGCCACATTGCTTTTTGCTTTGATAGATATTACCACAAAAGCAGTGGACAAATACTGTCTCTTCATTTTTTATTGCCTTTTAAAAATTTACACAAAGCATCTCTTTCTTCTTCCTACCCTCTCACCGCTCCACTTTTGCTTTCTCTCTCCCCTAAGTCCATCTGCTTACTTTCCTCCATAACTCTTACTTTTTTAATGGTTTGGTTTTCCCAAATTAGAGAAAACATATGTTATTTAACATTCTGGGTCTGATTCATTTCACTGAGCACTATAGTCTTAAGGTACAACCATTTTCCTACAAATGACTCAAATTTGTCATTCTTTATGGCAGAGTAGTACTCCATTGTGTAAATATACCACATCTTCTTCATCTATTCATCTGTGGCTTCTTCCAAGATTTGGCTATTATATTTGTGCTGCTATAAGAAAAGGGTATACATGCATCTGTTAATTATTATAGTGTTCTGACTTTAACTCTTTTGGGAATATACTCAGAAAAGGTATAACTGGGTCAAATGGAATATCGATTTTCAGTTTTTTAAAAAAACATTTTCCAAGTATTTATTAGTCACTTGGACTTCTTCTGAGAAGTGTTTATTCATTTCAGATTCCCATTTTGTTCACTGGGACCTTTATTTTGTAGGGTCTAATTTTTTTCATCTCTTTGCATATTCTTGCAGTAGTCCTCTGTCTGAGGAGTAGCTGGCAAATATGTTTTCCCATTCCATGGGTGCTTTCTTCATTCAGTTGATCATTTCCTTTGCTAAAGATTTTTAGTTTAATATGATCCCATTTGTTAATTCTTGGTGCTATCTCTTGTGCTTTGGTGTATGGTTGAGCCTATATCTTCAAGGGTTTTACCTACTTTTTCTTCCAACAAGTTCAATGTTTCCATTTTAATGTCTAAGTCTTTGATCAATTTTGATGTGATTTTGGTGCAGGGTGAAAGTTGTGGGCCTAGTTTCATTCTTCTGCATATGGTTAGCCAGTTTTCCCAGCACCATTTGTTAAAGAAGCTGTCTTTACTCCAGTTTTTTTTTTTTTTTGACCCCTTTTTCAAAGATTGGATGGCTGAAGGTCCTCAGGGATGGTTCTGTATCCTCAGGTCTAGTCCACTGACCCACCTGTCAGTTTTTGTGTCAATACCCTGTCATTTTTTATCACTGTTGCTTTGTAATATTATCTGATATCTGGTATTGTGATGCCTCCTGCTTTGGTTTTCTTGCTTAGGATTGTTTTGGCTATTCTGGGCTTCTTGTAATTTCATATAAATTTTCAGATCTTTTTTCTAGTTCTGAGAAAATGCAGCTGGCATCTTGATTGGGATTGCATTGAATCTGTATATCAGTTTAGGTAATATGGTCATTTTGACAATGTTGGTTCTGCCTATCCAGAAATGGGGATGTCTTTTCATTTTCTAAAATTCTTTTTCAAGAGTACAGTGGTTTTCAGTGTAGAGGTCCTTCACCTGTTTTGTTAGGTTGACTCCCAGGTATGATTGTATTGTGGCCTATTTGGCCACTGATGTCCAGTAGTTTCTGTTTTATGCAACTGGGTGCACCTACATATGTTTATAATTGTGAGCTCTCCCTGTTGGATTTTCTTTTTTCCAGTATATAGTGCCCATTTTTGTCTCTTCTGATCTGTTTTGGTTTGAAGTCTGCAGTGTCTGAGGAAAGTATAGCCACTCCTGCTTGTTTCCAGGCCCCAGTAGCATGTAGCATTAGATTCCAGCTTTTTACCTTCAGGCTGTGGGCTTCATTGTGGATGAACCAGACAGACAACAAATGGATAATTTTTAACCCATTCTGATAGTCTGCATCTTTTTATTGGTGAGTTAAGATCATTAGCATTTAGAGTAATTATTACAAGATTTTTTACTAAATGCTGTCATTGTTTTGTTCTTCTAGTGTCGATTCTTTGTTTTTTCTTTTTGTTATACTTTCTCTTTAGATGTTTCCTTTCCTCTATGTTCTTTGGTGCTACACACCTCTCTGTCTCTTTCTAAGATTCTTTCAAGTATTTTCTGCAATACTGGGCTAGTTTTTGAAAATTTCTTCAGGGTTTCTTGTCATGACAAGCCTTTACTTCTTCAATTTCCAGGGATAATTTTGCTGGATACAACAACCTGAGTTGACACTTGCTGTCTTTTAAAGCTTGAAAGTGTTTACTCCAGTCTTTCTTGGCCTTTAAAGTTTGCATTGAGAAATATGCAGTAATTTGAATGGGTTTGCCTTAGTAAAATAATGTGTTTTTCTCTTAATGCTTTTAATATTCTTTCTTAATGTGAAACAGCTGAGGTTTTGATTATGATGTGTTGCAGCAAGTTTCTTTTCTGGTCAAGGTTATTTTGTGTTTTACAAGCTTCTTTTATTTGAATATTAATTCCACTTCATAGATTCGAGAAATTTTCTTGCCTGGTTACAGTGAATAAATTCTTTATAAGTTTGGTGCTGTCTTCTGCTCTTTCTCCTGCACCCATTATTCTGAGATTGGTTCTCTATGAATCATCATCCATCAGCTGTTATGTCCATCTACTTTGCTCATTTCTAATTTTGGAGTTGTGCCTAATTATAGAGTTTGTTTCCTCAGCCTTGTCTTCAGGGTCTCAAGTTCTGTCCTCACAATGTTTGAGTCGACTTCCTCTGCTTTCGAATGTATATTTCGTATCCTGTATTTCAGCTATATTTATTTTCAAAATTTCCACTTCTCTATCAAAATGTTTCTTCATATCTTGCATTTCCTTCTTTCCCTCTTCCAACTATTTATTTGTGGCTTCTATATACTCAGTAAGCTTTGTATCCACTAGGACCTTTATTTGTTTAGTAAGTGCTTCTTTAGGCCTGCTGATCATTACTTGCATTTCTTTAAGAATATCTTGTTTGAACTGCTGTTCACAGAAACCAACTCATCTGTTTGCTTTTTGACTTCCTTCCCTATGAGTTCCACTATTTCAGGGCCCTTGACATTAGCTTCTGGGGTCTCAGGTGTTTCTGTGTCTGTCTTGTTGCCGTGTCTTCCCATGATTCTGTTGTTGAGGGACTTCACTGTAATGGCTTATCTGAGAGGTCTCTCTGAATGTGTATGAGGATGTGTGGGCGGAGCTAAAATTCCTTTAAGTTGTGTGCTGGGAGCAGGCAGTAAGAGGGGACCTAACAGTCTGATGGCCTCTGAGGTATCTTATTCATACCCAGCTCCCTCAGCAAAGCTATCTCACCTGTCTTGGCTTCCCTCCACTGTGTGTGTGTGTGGGGGTGTGTGGGGTGGGTATCCACTCTCCAGGGTGCTCCCACTACCACCTGGCTGTTCAGGAAGTCAGTAGCCTTTCTCTCCTCTCTGCAATTGTCTCTTGTGCCAGTTTCTTCCTACGCACTGCTTACGAGTGTCTTTCCAAAACCCTGATGTGGCCTGTCTGTAGCTTATTTTACTCCAAACAGTTCAGACTCTGGATGTTTATAAAATGGCTCCTGCCTACATCACTGCCTATTATGGTTGTCGAGTGTGGCTTCTCCCAAACTGGTTTAGGCCCTGGGAGGCCTTTGCTAGGGGAAGCTCGCAGTGTGTTTGCAGTTTGTATTTCTTGCAGGCTCATTTCTGGAGGCTGGGCCTACGAGCTTAAAGTTCTCCAAGATCCACACTTAACCTCGGTCTGAGACTTCTGGCTCTGGACCTCAGTCTATAGATGCTAGCAGCACATGGCCTTTCACAACTGGTCTCAGGCATATTCCTGGGCCATTGTTTCCTTCAGCTTCTGATGCATCTGTAGAGTTTCTAACCTTCCTGTGGCCTTTCAATTGCTGGAGATTTCCTGCCTCTCCTAGCTCAGTTGAACAGGCAGTTTTTAACTATAATCTCAACTTTTAAGTGAGTCATAAAGGAAACATTGAGCAGTTCTGTTACTTGACCACCATCTTGCCTGGAAGTCTCTCCAGAAAAGTATTTTCTTCATTCAGTAATAATTATAGTTTGTAAATTGTTCCCAAAGTACCAGTAATACTAGTAGTTAAGGGTGCACAATATAGACTATAGTCTTTTTTTTTTAATATTGGGAAGGAAACCATCAAGCTACGTTCCTAGCATTTTCAATTTTTATTTTGAGATATGATGGCTTATCTTTAAATTGCTTAAATAAACCTTTTTTGAAGGAAAAAAATGACATGACTATGCTAAGGTGAAAGAAATTATGTCATTGGTAGCCCTGTATTCCTCAGCAGCTCACAGACATGGCTGGCCAGATTAGATTAAAGAGGCACAAGCCAGGATGGGGCACAGGCCTGTAATGCTAGCATTCTGGGAGGCAGACCCTGGAAAATAATATCATAAATTTAAGCCCAGTCTGCGCAATTTACAACTTAGTGAGACATTCTCTAAAAATAAAAAATAAGAAAGGTCCTGAGGGGGCTGGAGGAATAACACAGCAGTTAAAGCACTTGCCTAGCAAGGGCAAGGCCCTGAGTTACCATGAGTTTGAGGCTGGCCTGGGCTATGTCGTGAGTTCAAGGCCAGCCTAAACTACAGAGTAAGACCCTATCTTTAAAAATGGGGGATGTACTGAGGATATAACTCAATATAAAGTCCCTAGGTTTAATCCCCAGTAAACACACACACACACACACACACACACACACACACACACACACAATTGAAATGTGTTGGTACCAATGACCAGTGATTGCAAATAAATTCTGAGCATTACAAATGTTACATAAACGCTGGATTAGATATCATAGAGTTATATATCCATTTTCTTGCACCTGGGGTTTTTTTTTGTTTGTTTTTGAGACAGGGTCTTCATTTTAAGTTAGGCTTGAGTTGAGCTCATTATGCAGCCTATGTTGGTCTTGAACTCACAGCCCTCCTCCTGCCTTACACTCCTGAGTGCTGGGCCACTACACCCAGCTATTTATTATATGGTTCTGGGGAATCAAACCCAGATAGGCATATCCTTTAAAACCTAGGCCATGCTTCCAGTCCTACACTTTTTGCTTTAAGAAAAGATCCTTCGATGTTCAAGGCCACTCTGGGCTACGTAATGAGTTCAGGACCAGTCTGCACTACAGAGAGAGACCGGTCTCAAAATAAAATAAAGTAAAAGAAAAAAAAAGAAATGAAAAAGAAAAAAGAAAAAGTCCTCAAACTCTTGTTCATGTCAGAGATTATGGTGTTCCTAACATGAAATGAGACCTGACCTCACCTATTAATTACAGTGGAATGACAAGAACTTAGCATTCAGCTCCTTTGGGTCCTCACAGCAACAATAAGACAAGGCTTATGATCATCCTGAGGTTTAAACTGGCAAGCAGCCCAGTGGGCATTTTCGGGCAGCAAGGGTCTCACACCCATTATGGAGGCCAGGAAGAAAGCTGAAAACTTGACAGTGTATGTCTCCTTTATCATTGGAGACATGGGATGCTTCATAGATAATAAAAAATCAAACAAAAAGACCAGCAATCAGAGATGGAATACTGCCTCTCCACTTGTATCCTAAAGGGTTCTAAATATCCCAAGTTCTGCACAACAAAAATCAATTAGGTGCCTGGATTCCAGAGGTGGGCTCCATGTGCTGCCCATGAACAGAGCCCCACCAGCAGCTTCAGTCAGTTTCTGTTTGTTTGAGACAGGATCTTGCTCTGTAGTCCAGGCTGGTCCTGAACTCTGAACTCACTATATAGCCCAGGATGTCCTCAAACTCACAGCAATCCTCCTCCCCCAGCCTCTCACCTGAGATTACAGGGGTTTATCACCACGCCCAGCTTATGTGGTACTGGGGAATTGAACTCAGGGCCTTATACTTACTAGACAAGTGCTGTAACCACTGTGCTATTCTTCCAGCCCTTCAATGAGTTTTTAAAGCTCCTGTACTTTGAGGTACCAAACTGGAGTTAGTACTTCCTTGGTCAAATTGCTATTTCATCTATAATTTTAAAAAGTTCTAGAAGTAGAGACCTTTCAAAGATTGACATAAGGCAAGGGACATAGCTCAGTGGTTAGTGTGCCTGCCTAGAAGGTGCAAGGTCCTGGTTCAAATCTCTAGCATCACATAAAGATTAGATGGGCATGGTGGTGCATTCCTGTAATCCCAGCACTTGGGAGGCTGAGGCAGAAGGATTGCCACGAGCTCAGGAGCAGCCTACACTACAGCCCATCTCAAAAAATAAAAACCAACCAAGACAATCAGGTCCCCCTAAAATTAACATAAAGAGCACCTGCCTTCTGAGAGCCTATGGTCTCAGGGTGATCACAGCACTAACCGGAGGACCTGACAGGCTGGGTGGCTGCTGTGACTGCTTCTCAGGGCTGTGACCTACTCACCTGCCTTGGTCCTGTTTTTGTAATGACAAAGGCAAAGAAAACCTACGAGCAGAAGTGCAGGGACAAAGACGAGGCGGAGCAGGCTGTCCACCGGAGCGCCAACCTTGTAAACCCAAAGCAACAAGAAAAGGTACGTGGGGACCGCTGACAACCTGACAGATATATGAGATTTAAATTTATAAATTTAAAGCCAACTGATAGGGACTGGAGGAATAGTGCAGCTGTTAGAGCCCTTGCCTAGCAAGGGCAAGGCCCTGCCTGGGTTCAATTCTGCAGTACTACATAATAGCTGTGGCTCATGCCTAAAATCCTAGCACTTGGAGGCTGAGGAAGAGGGATTACCTTGAGTTTGAGGCCAGCCTGGATTACACAGTGACTTCAGGACCAGCCTGGACTATGGCGTGAGGTCATGGCTCAAAATAAATAAATAAATAAATAATGAAAGAAAGAAAGAAAAATAAAAAAAATAAAGAAAAACAGAAAAGGAAAGGAAAAAAAGACCAACTAACAGTTTTAGAACTCTTTGTCCCATTGTTGGGACTGGGGAAGGTACCAGGGAGGATGGCCACAGGGAGGAAGAGGAGGCATATGAAGCCTGGTTTTTCTTAATCATTTTCACGCTCACCTTTTGTGTTCTTTGTTGTTGGCCTACCTCTTGCTTGGATGAGTTAAAAAATTTGATTTCACAAAATCTTGACATGGGATTGTTAGCAGCGAGAGGGCAGGAGGAGTGTGTGTTCGGGAATTCATGGGGCATGTGCCTGTCGGCTACAGTGCTAGGCGGATGGGTTGCTCGTGAGGGGAGAAGTAGGCGTGACTCGCACTAGGCCTCGTGGCTTTCACCTGCGTCTGAAGGCCTGCCCCAGCACTCCTGAGCTCTCGTTCTTTGCCCTTGCAGCTTTTTGTGAAACTGGCAACCTCCAAAACGGCAGTAGAGGACTCAGGTGAGGGAGGTGCGCCTGTGGATGTGCAGTGGTGTGGGTGGTTGAAGTGTGTGTCTGAAAAAAGCAGTGTTACAGTAAAAAAATGGATGTACAGTAAGATTACCAAGGTGTCAGAAGGGAGCAGAGGGAGAGAGCAGAGGGAAAGGGGGGGAGGACGCAGGAAGGGAGGGCACAGGAGAAAGTGGGAGGAGGCAGCACGCGAGGCATCCAGTTGGGTTCGCTGTGTGCTGAGACCCCGCATCACGCTGGCCTATGTGAACAGATGCTGGTGGAGGCACTTAGTGGCTGTTTTGGAGTCAGGTGCTAATTCTGATCTTCTGGAGACGTTTGTCTGAAAGCCCATCCCGGCCCTGGGAGCCCTGAGCTGCAGTGAAACAGCCAAGTTGCAAGGCCTTGTCAGCCCTGAAGTCTAAGACCCAAACCAAGTGTTTGTGAAGGTTTCTGGTTTCTAGAATCTGCTGAAGGAGACAAGCCTCTGGTGACCATTGTCCCTTAGGAAGCCCTAGAGCTAAAACCAAAGTATCTTGATGTTCCTGTAAGGCCGAGGAGGTTCTTTTTGCACACCTCATTAGAGACAGGAGCCCTTGAGTAGAATTAGACAAAACCCTGGCTGAAGTTCACTTCTACCTTGGGGCATTGTTTGTACAGTGCTTGCATCAGTGTTTAAACTTGTTTATTTCCCAAAGATGTTGTGAGGGTGAAAGATGTAATTATGGCTTTCCCGTGTGCAGAGGTCTTTGGGGTCTGACCACAGCTCTGATGAGCCTGTCTGGTTTCTAAATCCGGTCCCATTCCTTCTGTGGCAGACAAAGCGTACATGCAGCACATCAACACGATGGATAAGATCCGAGAAGACTGGCAGTGCGAGCACGTGAAGGCCTGCGAGGTACCAGCGCCCGGAAGCGGCATAGGCTCTGGAGAGGGCGGGCCTTGGGCTTTCCGTCTAGAGCCTACCTCTCCACTCCCTTATGCTATAGCTCCCCAATTCTCTTTCAGTTAAAGAGCATGAGGGAAAGTGAGAAGTCAGGAATCTAACGAAGAATGGAAAAAACCAAAATAGTTTGTTGCAAACCTCATCTTTCTGCCCTCTCCCCACCCTGACGTAGCTTACTCTGGTGTTTGGTTAGCACAGTCCGGAACGAGCTGAATCAGTTAATGGTGCATTAAATGCAGTAACTGCCTTTGAGAGCCTGGCCTGTGCTTGCTAGGTTCTGAGAGGGGGACACAGGGCTGGTGGGCAGGCTTTGGGGGTATTTTTCACTCTTTTCAAATTTTTGATTTCACCACTACTTCCTTTCATTTTTAGCGCATGGCTTTGTGATTTTCCCAGGAGAAAATTTAAAAGACAGAATCTGGAAATTCCCTCAAGTTTCTGTCACCTTATCTATAGCATGTCTTCTTGCCAGTAGTTGCCAGTAGTGAGGTCCCGGGTCCAGGCTCACCAGCTGAATCTTTGGGAAACTTGTTAGATATGCAGTTCTCAGACCAACCCCAGACCTGCGGAACCAGAAACTCTGAGGGTAGGGCCGAGCAACCTATGTGAACTCAAGCGTGACAACAACTGAGTCACAGTTGGCAGGTGCCTGCTGCTTCCCTGTGAAGTTTGTTTCCCACTGGTGCTCACATGTCTTCCCAACATTTGGGAAGCTGAGGCATGAGGATTTCCTTGAGTTCAAGGTCAGCCTGGGCTATGTAGTGAATTCGTGACAAGATTGGACTATAGAGTGAGACCCTGTCTTAAAAGAAAATAAAAGAAGAAAGGAAAAATGAAAAAGGGTTGGGGTGTAACTTAGTGGGTAAAGTGCTTGCCTAGCATGTGTAGCATGTACAAGGTCCTGTGTTCGATTCCCAAGTACCACATAAAAACTAGATAGTGTGGTGGCACATGCCTGTAATCCCAGCACTCGGGAGGCTGAAGCAGGAAGATTGCTGTGACTTCAAGGTCAAGCTGGCCACACAGTGATTTCAGGACCAGCCTGGACTACAGTGAGAACCTGTCTCTTAGTAGAACAACACTTGCCTATGTCATGCAAGGCTATGGCTTCAGTCCCTCGTACCACAAGAAAAAAGAAGTCCCATCCAGTCCTTCCCCACAGGCACAGCTCCCTTCAGTGTAAGCTGTTAACTTGTTTTCTTTGAGACAGTCTTGGTCCGAAGTCCAGCCTGGTCCTGAAATCACTGTGTTGTAGACCAGGCTGGCCTCAAGCTCACAGCAAATCTTTTGCCTTGGCTTTCCAAGTAGTGCTGGCAGTACAAGTGTGTGCCACCATGCCCAGTTTATGTGGTGCTAGGGAATCAGACTTAGGGCCTTGAGCTTGCTAGGCAAGTGCTGTAACCGCTGTGCTATTCCTGCATCCCTGAATTGCATCGCTTTGTACACAGACTCAGCTGGGTCCTAACTAAACCCCCACGGTGCTAACTTGCCATAAGCTCCCCTCTGTGTTCCACACAGCCTTGGTGCTGGGCTAACTCAGGCCCTCATGTACAGGCTTCACCCCAGGTCCAGTCATGCTTTTTAAAGTTTCCCCTAAGTTCTGTTTTTTGTTTGTTTTGTTTTGTTTTGTTCTTATGAGACAGGGTCTTACTTTGCAATCCAGGCTGGTCCTGAACTCACTATGGAGCCCAGGCTGGCCTTGGACTCATGCCAATCTTCCTGTTTCAGCCTCCCAAGTGCTGAGATTGCAGGTATGCACCACCATGCCTGGCTTATCCCAAGCCCTGTTGTCCCAGTTGGGCCTGGCCTGGTTTGCTTCCCTGCAGCTCCTCTCTTCTCTCTTAGAGGACACTCAGGATTGCCTTTGGTGAGGTACAGTGAGACTTTGTGGCTTTCTTCTTATTATTATTTTGCAGTCTTGGAGCTGGAAGCCAGGACTTTGTTCACACGAGACAAGGGCTTTACCTCTGAGCTCCACCCCAGCCGGCCTTACCTACTAACTCTACTGTCATACTGGAGATCACTAAAACACTCTCTTCTGTTTTATTTTTACACTTCCATTCACTCATGGACAGCCTATAATGAGGCTATTTTAATAAAATTTTTAAAGACACAGGCAGCATAGTGGAGCACACCTGTAATCCTAGCACTCTGCAGAAGAATTTCAAGTTTGAATCCATCCTGGGCAACTTGTTTCAAAATGAGGAAAATAGGGACTTGAAGAATAGCACAGCAAATAGATTGCTTGCCTAAGAAGCACAGGCCCTGAGTTCAGTTCTCCAGCACCACATAAGCCAGATATGGTGGTGCACACCTGTAATCACAGCACTCAGGAGGCTGAGGTAGAAGGATTGCCAGGAGTCTGAGCCCAGCCAGGGCTATATGCTGAGTTCTGGACCAGTCTGCTCTACACAGAGAGACCCTGTCTCAAAATAAATAAATAAATAAATAAATAAATAAATAGCCTGAGGTTTGAGGATATAGCTTAGTGCAAAACCCTGGATTCAATCCCTTGCAACATAAAACAAAGCAAGATACGAAGGTACGAAGCAATACTTACATGTATTTCATGAATGCGTGCATACTATTAAAACCTTCACGGGAATGATGATGTTTAGATTGTCCTTGGGGAAGAAGGAAGGTGATAGATGTTAGGTCAGACAAGGAGCCTGGCAGAACCACAAGGAAGGCGGCAGCAAGAGAATTTGGAGCGAACCGTTACTGCCCTCGTGACCTGGAGCCTGGGCAGCGGGGCCGGGGTAAGGCCCCCACGCCTCTCTGCCTGGTCTAGGCGTAAGGGACACAGGAATAAAAGGGGATTGAAAAGGGGTAAAACGCATAAGCGAAGGGGCACCAGGTAAAAAGGGCGATGACGCGTGAGCAGAGCTTTCAGGTAATGTGGGTTATGCAGCGCAAGGGTCAGGGAGGGGCTGTCGCTGGCGTGTGGGTTGGAGATTGGGTGAAGGAGAGGGCAAGACAGAGCTGCCTGATCGGTTGGGAGAGCAGGCAGGCGGGCAGTGGGTTGAGGGAGGCAGACCTCAGCTGGCCCACTGCTGGGGTCTGCAAAGTTGTTATGCCGGGGTCAGACTTCTGCGTCGGGCAGGAATGAGGTGATAGCTACCTCTAAGCCAGGCCGTCCAGGGAGAGCCAAGCTGTGGGTGTGGGAACGCTGGAGTTGAGCATGGAGCTACAGCACAGGAATCCCACACTAAGGAGAATTGCCTCATGACCTGAAGACTGAGCTGGGGCTGAGGGCACAGCTCAGTGTTAAAACACTTGCCCAGCAAGTGCAAGGCCCTGAGTTTTATTCCCCACCACCACATAAACTGGGCTTGGTGGCACATGCCTCTAATTCCAGCACTCAGGAGGCTGAGGCAGTAGAATTGATTTTTGTTAGTATGAGACAAGCCTTGGCTTGAGTTCAGGACCAGCCTGGACTGTAGCATGAGACCCTGCCCCCGCCCCAGATTTGAGGAATTTTAACAAAACTAATGTAAATATGGCTAAAATTTTTTTAAAAACCTTATGCAGCTGGTGTGAGGGTTTTCACTGTGTTGTTCTTTATGATTCTATGTGAAATAGCATATAGTAAAAATAATGTCATATCTTACAATAAAAACACTAAAATAATTATGGGTAGAATAGTACATTTGCTTCAAGATACCCAAGGACTAAGGTAGTTAGTAGGGTTGATGGTACAACAGAGTGAATAACGAGTTGATGCAGGTTTGATGATGGACACATACGGACATGTAAGGATTCATTGTATTCTTTTCTCCACACTTGTATGTTTGAAGTTTTCAAGTTTTTTAAAAAAAATTATTTATTTATTTATTTATATTTTTAAGGCAGTAGCTTGCTTTGTAGTTATATTGTCCAGGTCAGTCCTGAACTGACTCTGTAGCCCAGGCTAGCCTTGAACACATGGCAATCCTCCTGCCTCAACCTCCCAAGAGCTAGGATTACAGGTGTGTGAGCCACTATGTCTGGCTTATGTGGTGCAGGGGAATTGAACCAGGGTCTTGTGCTTGCTGGGCAAATGTTTTAGCTGCCAAGCTTCGCCTCCAGCCCCTTAAATTTTGTATTACAAGAAACTTTAAAAAATGTTGTAGCTATGGTATTTGATATTTTTTTCAAGTTACCATACAACAGCGGTGGGAAGCCTTTATTCTGCAAGAGCCATTTGTTTATTTGTTACATTATGGGCAGGTGATACAAAAGTATCAGCTTAGATATTCTACTGCTATATTTGGTGAGGAGCAATTGTTGTATAATGAGCTCACCCCCTCATGCCATGGCCAGGCTGGGCCGAATGGTTTGATGGGTCCTACACGGCCCGTGGGCTAGATGTTCCCCACCCTTGCGTTGAATAGAGTATCATCTACTTTGTTGAATAGCTCAACTTTCCAAGAGTTGACATTTGCTTACATCCAAAAAAAAAAAAGGATTGTTCAGGCAGTAATTTTTAACGTTTTTTGATTAAAGAAAAATTTCTCTCTCTCTCTCTCTCTCTCTCTCTCTCTCTCTCTCTATATATATATATATATATATATATATATATATATATATATATATATACATAAAGAGAAGTGTAAGGGCTCCTGTGTCTTCCAGAACAGTTGTGATTTGTGACCATCTTGCCAGTTAAACTCATTTACCCAAGGATGGAGACATAGCACAGTGGTAGAGGCCCTGGGTTTGATTCCTCAGCACCACATAAGCTGGTGTGGTGGTGCTTGCCTGTAATATCAGCACTCGGGAGGCTGAAGCAGGCAGATTGCTGTGAGTTTGAGGGTAGCCTGGCCTACATAATTAGTTCAGGACCAACCTGGACTACAGAGAGAGACCCTATCTTAAAAATACATATTTTTTTCATTCACCCAGAGTAGGAGGGGCAGTGGTTTGGACCTGGGGTCCTGGCAGGCCACCCACATAGAGAGCTATTGGAAATGCCAGCCAGACCCGAGGTTAGACTGTTGACGTTTGGGGTTGTTGTTACCTCTTATCTTCAGGAATAAATCTAACACTGCTGGTGTTAGTCTGACATTGGCACCTCTGTATATTTCATCTGTGGTAAGTGGTTGTGAAGTTCCTCAGTGACTGGAGTGCCGTGCATTCGGCAGCAAGCTTACCTACAAGTGAGGGCTGGCCCTGCCTAGGCCTCAGTCTACACCAATGGCTCCTTTATCTGCATACGGATGTACTCACAGATCTTTCTCTGTAGGTGTTTGAGGCTCAAGAATGTGAACGAATAAACTTCTTTCGGAATGCTCTGTGGTTACACGTGAATCAGCTGTCACAACAGTGTGTCACAAGTGATGAAGTAAGTGAGAGGCTGTATGGAGCTTGTGGCTCCGTGTTGGGTCATCAGATGGAAAAAAAAAAAACCACTGGCAGGAGCTCCCTCGTCTCCCCTCGCTACTTCCATGTGAAGCCCTGAGATGAAAAGTGACCTGCCGCAGGCCACACAGGGATTTGATTCAAGGGTCCCTGGGAACATGCGAGCTTCCTGAATCCTGGTCTGTTTTGCTACCACCAGAATTTCTCTAATTCAGAAATTCAGAGTGAGGGAAAGAAAGCAGAGAAAGGAACCCAAATGCAGTTTAATGTGTGGGACACAAAAATATCATGCATGAATGTGAGTCCGGAGGCTGCTCTGGCCAGGAGTCAAGTCACTCAGGAGAGCACCGAGTACCAGGAAGGTGACCCGTTTCAAGGCTCCTGGTCACTTGAAGCTTGAGATTTTCTTCCACAGCATTCCTAGGGCCGCCACGCAGAATTGTGCCCAGCAGCAGTGACTGGTCCTGGACCCTAGGTCATCTCAGTCTTCCACGCTAAGAAGTAGCTGCCCTTACCCTAGGTGGATATTCGCTTTAGAAGAATGAACATTCACAGAAAGAAAGGACTTGAAAGGAAGAATGTTTTGCGAGTTCAGTAATTGTCTGCATGTGTGTGTGGCATTAGTCTGTGTCATGGAACTTGGTTATCTGTTTGTTTCAACAGTGGTTTCTTTCTTTCTTTTTTCATTTCTCAGCCATGGTTTTTATATTGCCACAAAGATACATTTCCTGGCATCTTAAAAAAATTAATAACTGAAGTGTGCCAGAAAAAAGCTCTCACATTGAGTCTGAAACTTCGGAATTTTTTTTAAAACCCCCAGAACAACAAAATTTGGAAAATGAATCATTCATTAAACCTCCTTTTTTTTTTGAGACAGTGTCTCACTTTATAGTTCAGGCTGGTCCTGAACTTATATGTAGGTTGGCCTCAGACTTACAGAAATCCTCCTGCCTCAGCCTCCCAAGTGCTGAGAAACTGCTTTCAATGCCTTGCTTTTGGGAGGCAGGTACTTTAAGATCTGAACTATGCCCTCAACCCCCAAAACCTCCTGATTTATTTGTTTATTTACTTAGTTATTTATAAATAGTGTAGTCTAGGCTGGTCCTAAACTCACTGTGTAGCCTTGGCTGGCTTCAAACTCACCGCAATCCTCCTGCCTCAGCATCCTGAGCGTTGGGATTATAGACATGTGCCACCATGTCCAGCTATTGTGTGGTGCTGGGGGATTAAGCCCAGGGCCTTGTGCTTGCTAGCCAAGTGCTCTAATTACTATGCTATTCCTTTAGCCCAATCTCCTTTTTAGAAGAGCCGTGCTATAATTATCACCATATCCCTTCTTACTGATTCATCTCCTTTTTGCTAGATGTACGAACAGGTCCGTAAGAGTTTAGAAATGTGCAGCATTGAGAAAGACATCGAATACTTTGTGAATCAACGCAAAACTGGACAAATTCCACCAGGTGAGTGGGTGGGGCAGGCTACCTCTGCAATTCTATTAGCCTGCCTTCTCAGATGTCACTGGGGATGGAAGACACTTGCTGTGTTAGCTTTCTGCTATGGTAACACATACCTGAGATAAATCAACCTCTAAGAGAAAAGGTTTATTTTGATATACAGGTTTGATGTTTCAGTTCACGGTCTACTGACCTTGCTGCTTCTGAGCCAGTGCCAAGGCAGCCGATCACAGTGGAGGAGGTGTGGTGTACTAAACCAACCACCCTGTGACCAAGATGTGAATGAGGAAGGGGTGAAGAAACTTCCAGAGCCCCCCACTCCTCTTCAAGGGCATACCCTCAGTGGCCCACAGTGACTGAAGACCTCCCACAAGGCCCTAATTCTTATTGAATTTCCGCCCCCCCCCCCCCCAACCTCTAGTGCCAAGCTGGGAGCTAAGCCAGGAAGGCACGGGCCTCTGGAGGACGCTCCTCATTCACGCGGTAGTATTGTTTCTTAGTGTTTTGTTTCTTGCTGACTGTCCTAGCGCCCATCCGCTATGAGAATTTCTACTGCTCCAATCGAAATGCGGCCGTACCGGGAAAGGCTACGGGACCTAACTTGCCAAGGTAATATCATGGGAAGAAAACTGCTCAATATACATTTTCTTTATTCTAAGACATACTACACCTTGACAGTTTTTTTTTTTTCTTTTCTTTTTTGGAGTGCTATAGATTGAACCAGGGCCTTGCATGTGCAAGACAACTGCTAAAGTTATTTTTGATTGCTAAATAAAAATTGCATATATGTATCATGCATAAGACATTAGAGTTCAAATGCATCTTTATTTAGCGAGGTTGCCAGCTTTTTGGAAATGGCACTTTTATAACAAATGTTGAATAGATTTCATTGGTCACATAAACTGTGATGTAATCAGAAAGACTATGACTGGCTTGGGTATGGTTATCCATTTTGAATTCTGTACTTTTAACCTAGAAAGCAGGAATCAGCAAACGAGTCTCCTGAGTCAAAGCTGATCTACCAGTTTTCACAGGGCCTGAGTTAAGATATTTTTACATTTTTAAATAGTTAAAAAAATCATCAGGGCACTGTTTCATGACGTGTAACATATATGAAAATAAAATTTCAGTGTTCATGGAGAGTTTTATTGGAACACAGCCACCATTGGTGAATCACGTTTGGTCTGTGGCTGTTTTCCCGTAAGAGCAGAGCACAGCTGCAACAGATGTTGGCGGCCACCAAGGCCTCATGAGTTACTCCTGGGCCCTTTACAAGGAAAGCTTGCCACCTCCATGTAAAGAATCCTGAGGATACGTGGGGATAGACATGTGCACAAAATGCTCAACTACGTTCTAAACCTTAAATTTTGCACTTATCCATATCAATAAAATGGGGGAAAAAAGAATCTTGAGGAAAAAGAAATGTCTGTTTAACATAAAGTCAGCTGGAAGCCAGCTGTTGAATTGCCTAGCTAGTTTTAGGAGAGATCCGGAGTGTTTGGGAGGAACTGCATGCTCACCACGGGTACTTACAAGTTGCAGGTACGCACTGTGGGAAACATTTAATACAAATTAACTCACAGAACTTTCACAGTGAGGGAGAGCTGTGTGTATTTTCAATGTATGAGGTCTGATTGAAATGTTTGGTAGATGTTTAAATAAAAATTTTTCATGTGTCTGGAGGAATAGTACAGCAGTTAGAGCATTTGCCTAGCAAGAAAAAAAAAAAATGCCTTGCGTTGAATTTCTCACCATCACATAAACCAAGCATAGTGGCACATGCCTGTCATCCCAGCACTTGGACTAGCTGGGACTACAGAGTCAGACTATGCCTCAAATTTTTTTTTTTTCACATTACAGGTAAACACTCATTGCCATTAATCCTCCTCACAACACTCCTCTTTGAACACATGGACCCCATGTTCCTGCCTCTTTCTTTCTTTTCTTTTTCTTTTCTTCTTTCTTTCTTTGTTTTTTGGAGACAGGGTCTCGCTCTGTAGTCCAGGCTGGCCCTGGACTCACTATGTAGCCTATGCTGGCCTGGAACTCATGGCCATCCTCCTGCCTCAGCCTCCTGAGTGCTGGTATTACAGGTATGCCCACCACACCTGGCTTACAGGTGGTATTTTTCAAGAGGATTAATAGCAACATGTCTTAGTATCATAAATATTTTAAATTTGAGTGTACACTGTGTTATTTGTACATATTAAGATGCTAATGCCCAGGGAGGCCAGTAAATCTTGCCACATGGCTGAGATTTTAATCCTCTTGGCTTGGGGCACAGGGACAGGGCTCTGCACTCCTGGCTACTATTATCCAGCCCACAGCATTACATAATGTCTGCACCTTGGGTTTCTCGAGGTCAGGGTTGGGGGGTCATTTGCCTCATCGGAGCATTCTTTACCCTCCAGAGCAGACACCAAAGCTTATTAGAGTTTGCAGTGTTTATAAGATGATATAGAAAATTATAAAAATAACACAGCTTACCTGAGATACTCCTTTTTCTTACAGGAGAGGACCTCTCCCAGTTCCTAAAAGCTCACCAGGTATGCCAACAAGAAAGACCCTTTGAAATTCTTATGTCAGATTGTCCTTAGGATCAAATAGCTAGAGTCTTGAGATAAAGTGAATGAAAAGAGGAAGACTCGGGTTCCCAAGGAAATGAGCCCATGTTAGAATCTTGCCGATGCTGTTTGTCTGGGCGAAATTTGGTAACTGGACTGTTTTGTAGCTTATCCAAGAGAGTTCAGCTGCTAACAATCACGAGAAGTGTACTGTGAGACAATTTTCACAAAAGGTCATTTCAGCTTGGACGTGAGAAGAGCAGAACGGGATACAGGTCTTTTGATTTATAGAGACATATAATTTATAGAAGGCATAGCTGTGCTGAGGCATGTAACTTAATGTTAGAGTATTTTGGATGTAGCCCACTAATGGGACCATTCAGTGATTCCACGAGTCTCTCTCTCTCTCTCTCTCTCTCTCTCTCTCTCTCTCTCTCTCTCTCTCTCTGTAGTAATGGGGATTGAACACAGAATCTTCATTCTTTTTTTGTTTATTTGAGAGAAGGTCTTGCCAAGTTGCCTAGGCTGGGCTTGAATTTAAGGCTGCCTCAGCCTCCCAGAGTGTTGGCGTTACCACAGGGCCCAGCTTTTTTTGTTTGGTTGTTTTGTTTTTTTCTCCAAACTCCTCTGATGCCTCTGGCAAATCATCCATCTTAGCATTGTCTGTAGGTCATAGTCTTTGGATCATTACAAGGTTCTTGAGAGGAGCCGCTTTCTCATCTCTTGTGTCCCTTCACCACCTAGTACAGTACTAACCGCAGAGGAGGCCTCGAGAAAGATCTACTCTTAGAGAGATAAATGATTTATCTATGTTCAAGGGAATAAGGGGAGAGGAGAGCTAATGCCACACTTGGTGACAATTTAATGACTGGTAAAAAACGTAGTGTCTGAAATTATATCTTTTTTTTTTTTCTTTTTGAGACAGGGTCTTGCTTTGCAGTCTAGGCTGGACCTGAATTCACTGTGTAGTCTAGACTGGCCTTGAATTCGCAGCAGTCCTCCTGCCTCAGCTCCTGAGTGCTGGCATTACAAGGCATGCACCGCCATGCTCAGATTATGTGGTGCTGGGGAATCAAATTCAGGGCCTTGTGCTTGCTAGGCAAGTGCTTGAACCCCTGAGCTATACCTGAAATTGTATCTTTGGATAAATATATAATACTTAAAGTTATTTTATTTCTTTTGCCTTATAATTATCATTAGATAATGTGGAACTTCACTTTTGCCCATTTTTTTTTTCTTTCACTTCTGTCCATTTTTGAAGAGGAAGCTACTGTGAGTGCTGATATCTAGGCACGCGTGATATAGGCTGCCACAACAGCGGTTTACAGAATGTTCTTCGATTTGTAGTCACGACTACCAATTGTAAGGTTGATTGTCAGACACATTTTCTCCTTATGGAAGAGCAGTCATTCACATCTTTAAGTGGGAGGCCCTGGCTTGAAAAGAGATAAGCTGTGCCCACAGGAAAAACATTAGCTTGAAACTGTCTGTGTTCTGCCCCTCGCAGATGACCCTGACTATTCTCTGGTTTCTGACTACAGTTTGCTTTATCAGTAACACCAAAGGTAAGAGTCTTTGATATCCCCATAATCGGGTTATGCGAGTTATGCGTGGGCTGGTGACTGTGTTTCTGCAGCCTCTGAGGCTCACAAAGCAGCAAAGCCTGGTGTCCGGCCAACAGTGGTGTCCCTGCAGGCCAGCAGCTCTGCCTCCCCCAACTGGAAGTCCACTGGCAAAGGTCCCATGCCCACTTGAATGAGCGGCTCCCTTCGGCAACACTTGAATGAGGGCACTCCCTTTTCATTAATCATTGCTCTACTTTCCACATCTTTTTTTGGGAGGACAGGGTCTCACATTGTAGTCTAGGCTGGTCTTGAACTGACCATGTAGTCCAGGCTGGCCTCAGACTCATGGCAATCCTCCTGCCTCAGCCTCCCAAATGCTGGGATTACAGGCATGCACCACCACACCCGGTTTACGTGGTGCTGGGGAATTGAACTCAGGGCCTTGTTAGGAGTACCAGGCAAGTGCTCTAACTGTTATGCTATTCCTCCAGCTCTCAACTCTGCTATTATTAAGGTCTTTTGTAGCTCCTAGGCATGTTCACAAGCAAAGCACAAATGATCCCTACTGTTTACTTCAGGTAGGCTGTAGTTACTTATCCTTCTCTTAAAAGGGGAAAAATCAAGTAAAAAGAGTCAGTGAAAACAAGGTAAATACAGGCTGGGGGAGTACCACCCTAGTGACAGTGCCTTGCAGGTGTGAGGTCCTGAGTTCAAGTCCCTGAACCATGTAATAGCTGGACATAGTGGTGCATGCCTGTAATTCCAAAAGTAGAAAGTCTAAGGCAGGAGAATCACCACATTTTTGAGGCCAGCCTGAGCTACACTGTGAGTTCAGGACCAGCCTGGACTACAGAACAAAACTTTCTCAAAAGAAAAGAAAAAAAAAAAAAAAAAAAGGAAAGAAAAGAAAAAAAAAAGGAAAAACTCAAGGCAGTTGATATCATGCTGACCAGACACACCACAGCACCCTGGAGGTGGGGGGTGGGAATCCTGTATCTGATTATTACTGCTCTGAGCTGGCTAACCACCAGGTTCTTGGAACAGACCTACACACTGCCAGGCCAACCCCAGCTGCTAAGATAACCCACATGGCAGCTGGATTTTTTGACATTTAGGTGCTGGAAACATGCCCCAAGTCAAAACCAGTCTTCACAAATGGGAAGAAATGGCTCAGGAGCCAAAAAAGCAGTACGAACCAAATTTCCTCATAAACTGTGCTTAAAAAATCAAACAGGATTAGTCTGGTACATAACTGTATAGCATATATGAACAAAATATCTGAATGAATATGTTTAGAAACAAGTTAATTATTTTTTCTTGTTATACTTTTTTCTCAATTTTTATTATTTATTTATTTATTTGAGACAGGGTCTCACTTTGTAGCCCAGGCTGGTTCTGAACTCACTATGGAGCCCTGGCTGGCCTTGGACTCAGGACAATCCTCCTGTCTCTGCCTCCCAAGTGCTGGGATTACAGGCATGTGCTACCATATCTGGCTTATGTGGTGCTGGGGAATCAAACTTGGGTACTTAGCGCTTGACTTAGTACTTAGCTCTTTAACCACTGAGCTATTCCTCCAATCCCTATTATTTATTTATTGAGATAGGGATCTTGCTCTGTAGCCCAGGCTGGCCTTGGACTCAGGACAATCCTCCTGTCTCAGCCTCCCGAGTGCTGGGATTGCAGGTGTGTTTGCCACCACACCCAGCTTTATGTGGTGCTGGGGAATTGAACTCAGGTCCTTATGCTTGCAAGGCAGGTGCTTTAACCACTGTGCCATTCCTCCAGCCTCTGTTTATCTTTGAATTGGTCCACAATAAGCATGTATTACTTCTTTGACTAAAAATTTGCTTTGAAGAGTTCGTCTTTGGCCGACAAGCTGCTCTAGGGAGCTGCTGGCTGGCTCGCCTCTGCCGCCTCTCCTGAGGCCTCCGGCACCGTGGGCAGCACCGGTGTGCTCCTGAGGCCGAAGCAGGCTGTTGATGTCGTGGTGATGGGAAGCCCAGTTGAGTTTTGATATCTGATTGGCAGGTTTTCCAATGACAAGAAATTTCACTGAATTTCGTATCAATCTCGGTGTGCCAAAACCTGCACACCTACCCAACCAGCATCCTGCTTGCTATAATGTGCAGACAGGCTCATTCTCAGTGCGGTTTCACCGTGACAGAATGGGCACTGTCACCTTCCGTGCACGGAGAATAGAGACAACATAGGAGTCTTCTCTGCAATGAGATGTGCTGGGTGGACTCTCAGATCAGAGGGAGCTTCGCCGGCTGACCCTCTGCTTTGAGGTGAGGACCAGCTCCGGGTTCTCTTGAAATAGGCTTAATCTTTCAAAGGGCAACTCAAACCCAGAAATCCTTTTTTTTTTTTTTTTTTTTTTTTTTTTTTTTTTTTTCCCTGAGGCAAGGTCTTCTCACTTTGTAGTTCAGGCTGGTCCCCAACTCACTGTGTAGCCCAGGCGGGTCCTGAACTCACTGTGGAGCCCAGGCCGGCCTCAAAGTCATGTCAATCCTCCTTTGCCAGCCTCTCCAGTGCTGGTGTTATAGGCATGGACCACCATGCTCAGCTTATATGGTGTTGGCGAATCGAATCCAGGGGCTTGCACTTTCTGGGTAAGTGCTCTAACTGCTGTGTTATTCCTCCAGCCCCAGAAATCCTCTTTAAAACATAATCTTTGGGGAGAATAGCATAGTGGATAGAATGCTTGTCTAATAAGCACAAGGCCCTGAGTTTCCTAGCACCACATAAACTGGGCGTGGTGGCAAATGCTTATAATTTCAGCACTAAGGAGGCTGAAGCAGGAGGATTACTATGAATTCAAGGCTAGCCTGGGCTCCATAGTGAGTTTAGGATCAGCCTAGACTACAGAGACTCAGTCTCAAAAAAAAAAAAAAAAAAAACCAAAGAAAAACAAAAATAACTGTAATCATTAATTGGTTGCTTTCAGCCCAAATGTCTGTGTCCTTACTCTGCTTCACTCATTCACTCACTCAATACTAGTCAATTTCTCCAGGAATTTTTGGGGCAGGGTACATCCCCAAATCCTTGTTCTTGGGACTTGGTCTACTTCAGGCAGTAAGGGCCCCCGAAAGCTATCTAGCATCCTGTCTTCAAGGTTGAGGGCCAGTAGGTTGCTAGGGATGCTCATGCTCCCTGAATTTCCTAAGCACTGGAAGAGAGGGAGGGGGGGAACGCGGGTGAGTGGGGGGAGGGCTGTGAATGGGAGCAGGTGGATGAGAAAGCGAGGGGAAGCCAGCTCCCAGCCTACCCCATCTAGGGAAAAAGGGTCAGAGAGAAGGAGAGGGAATGAATTAGGAGCCCACCAGACATGTTCCCTTGATCTCAGGAAATATAACTTTTAAGTTTTGAAACCACAGAAGAAATTATCCATCACATCACTACTAGAAAATTCCAAATTTCTACTCTATCAAAAATTTAAAAGTGGGGGCTGGAGGAATAACAAAGTAGGTAGAACACTTGCCTAGCAAGCACAAGGACCTGCGCAAGCACGACTCCCCAGCACCACATAATTTGAGCACTCAGGAGGCGGAGTCAGGAGGATTGCTGTGAGTTCAAGGCCAGCCTGGGCTACGTAGTGAGTTCAGGACCAGGTTGGACTAGAGTAAGACCCTGTCTCAAAAAAAAAAAAAAAAAGAAAAAAAGAAAAAAGAAAGAAAGAAAGAAAAAAGAAAAAGAAAAGAAAAGAAAAGAAAAAGAAAAAAGAAAATGATTTTAAAAATATTTTAAATGGAAGCTGGGCCTGGTGGTACAGGCCTGTAATCCTAGAATTTTGGGAGGCTAAGACAGTTAAGGTCTAGCCTGGGTGACTTACCGATTTAGTGAGACTGACTCTCTCTCTCTCTCTCTCTCTCTCTCTCACACTCTCTCTCTCTCTCTCTCTCTCTCTCTCTCTTTCTCTCAAAAAAAAGGAGTGGAGGGGTGCTGAGGATGTAGCTCAGTTTGAAGGCCCTGGGCTCCATCACTACTATCAATTAATTAATTACTTCTTTAAACAAGTGGGGCTGGAGTTGTAGCTCAATGGTTAAAACGCTTGCCTAGTAAGATCAAGGCCTTGGGTTTGATCCTCCAGCACCACATAAACTGGGTGTGGTGGCACATGCCTGTAGTCCCAGCAGTTGGGAGGCTGAGGGAGAAGGATTGCCATGTGTTCCAGGCCAGCCTGAGACACATAGCGAATTCAGGACCAGCCTGTAAAGAGCGAGACACTGTCTCAAATTTTTTTGAAAGGGAGATGAAAAATGATGACTGTGACCCAGCAAGCTCCCTTCTGAGTGTATGCTCATGAGATGGAGTCACCAACAGAAGTCACAGGTTTTTGCAGTCCTGTGTTCATTACAGCAATAGTCACAAAGTCCACATTGGAAAATAACTTGAATACTTTGTTTCTGGGACACACCACCGAACACCCACAATTTAAAGGAGGAAAGGTTTATTTTAGCTCACAGCTTCCCGAGATCTCAGCCCATTTGGAGCGGCTGGCAATGGCAGGAAGGCTCTTACAGAGGCCTACCTGAAATAACTGTTCACTGGCATTGACAGGAAGCAGGAAGTGTGAGGAAGGACAGAGGTAGTGTATACCCTTCCAGGTCATGGTCCTGTTGATCCACCTTTTCTGGGTCAAGCCCTAGTAACCGACCCCTTCCAACTAGGCCCCACCCCTTAGCAGCACAGGATATGAATAGGCTAACTGCCTTGATGGAATCACCTACTGAGCAGGAAGAATTTGAAGGACATTCTAGACCTAAACTCTAAAACAGTCTGATGATAGTCCTTTGAAGTAGTTCTGCCAAGCACACATCTGGCCAGCACCGCTTTCTTGTTCTCCTCTTTTTTATTTATTTTTTTTTTTGGGACAAAGTCTCACTCTGTAGTTCAGGGTGGTTCTGAACTCACTGTTTAGTGCAGGCTGGCCTCGAACTCGTGGCAATTCTCCTGTCTCAGTCTTACAAATACTGGGATTACAGATGTGGGTGGCATGTGTGGACAATTCTGGGGAATTGAACCCAGATCTTTGTGCTTCCTAGGTAAGTGCTGTAGCCATTGAGATATGCCCCCAGTCCCTCTAAAGCACTTTGCTATTCTTCCAGCTGCATATTAGGTTTTTAAGATGTAAATATGTGTTTTTTTGATTAGCCCTTTGTAATCTAGGAGCTCAGTAGTAGCATTTGACCAAAAACTCTAGACCCCCAGAGTCCAAGAATATGATATGTGAATGCTGGATTCTGCTACACAGTTACTTGAGTTATTGATCTCAAATTGTATAATTTTAATGTCTGTACCAGATCAATGAATGGGGCCCAACATGTACATATATAATTGGATGAATTCCAAAAAAATTTAAAAGAAAGGGGGGTTGGGGGGATAGCTCACTGGTTAAAATGTGAGACCCTGAGTTCAATTCCCCAGTACCACATAAGCTGGGCTCAGTGGTGCACACCTGTAATTCCAGCACTTAGGAAGCTGAGGCAGGAGGACTGCCATGAGTTCAAGGACAGTCTAGACTACAGAGTGAGATCCTATCTCAAAACTACAATAAAAGCAGGGAGCCTGGTTTAATAGCTTAATAGCTTAGTTAAGCAACTTATACAATATTAAAAAGTTTTTGTGAACCTTTGGTATTTGTTTTGTGGTTGTTGATTTTAGCTGCTATTCCTGTTTTTAACTATAGCACATTGTTATGATATGGATGTAGAATGTTCCTCAAAAATCCCACGTATTAGGGACTGGAGGAATGGCACAGCAGTTAAAGTGCTTGCCTAGTAGGCATAAGGCCCTGAGTTTTATTCCCCAGCACCACATAAAGCTGGGTGTGATGGTATACGCCTGTAATCACAGCACTTGGGAGGCTGAGGCAGGTGTATTGCCAAGAGCTGAAGGCTGTTTTACATTAGATAGTGAGTTCAGGACCATTCTGGGATGTGCAGTCTTGTCCCACTTTTTCTGGGGCCCTGATTCTTCCTCCGGCCATGCTATGAGTTCTCGGTCAGCCCCTTCCAGCGCTGCTGGCTGCCTATGAATGGACTGAGATCTCCTGAAACTGCAAGCTGGAGTAAATCTTTCCTCCCTAAAATTGTGGATATTGGTTATTTTGTCCTAGCAATGGGAAAGTAGTTAAGATACACAGGTAAAGACAAGATTTCTATTTTTTTTTTTGAGACATCATCTTCCTTTGTATCCCAGGCTGGTCCTGAACTTACTATGTAGAAGTCAAGAATTTTTGAATTAAAAAACACGAATACATATAGTATTTACATAAAGCTCTGCGATTACCAGCACATCTTTTTTTTTTTTTTTTTTTCTCATCCCTGGGAGTATCTGTTCCTCTCTGTTTGCCTTCTTGGCTAAGCATGCTTATTCTTGTTGAGTATATTCTTAATTTTGAAGCAGGAGTTGACATAATTGTTCATTGAAATGATGTTTCTTTGCTTTTATTTTCAGAAAAGAAAGCCTTTGCAGCCAGTCCTTCCATGGTCTGGAACGAATCACCAGAGCAGCGGAATCTATAGGCAAATTTTGTCAGTCATGAAAACTTTAAAATAAGCTCCTGCTGTGATTTCTTGATTTGTTAAAAATTTATAGTAGACGTTTGTTCAACTTTAGCTTGTAGAGTTCTGCAGTTTTGTGTTTCCTCCCCCCACCCCACAAAGTTTACAAATTGTTCTAAATAAATTTCCCAGTCAGTCACTAAGGTTGTGGAGAAATTGCTTCCCCCGCCCCAGAAGCAGCATTGTCCCTGGATGCAAGTGTTGGCTCTCCAGGGGCCTCAGGGGGCTGCAAGGTAGTCAGCGCTACCACCTATTGGTGACAGAAGGAGCTCGTTGGGCTGTGGACAGGACGGCAATGAATTTCACAGTGACACTCACTTTCTAGCTCAGTGAGATTTCTTGACTGGAAGGCTTAGAAGCCATGCGACGGCATTTTCTCATTTCACTGATGAAGAAATGAGGCCCAGAAGTGGGACATCAACTTCCCTCTGTTCGTGCCAGCTGGTGAGGTAGAACCAGCCATGAGGGCATGAGCTGGTGTGCACCTCACTGGGTGAGGCTGGGATGCTAAAGTTTAAAATGCCTAAAAATGATAAAATATAACATGCCTCATGAAAGGTAGAGGTAGGTTAGAGTTTTCTTTAAAATTACCAGGATTTAAATGTCAGATTTATTTTTATGTGAATCGCTGTGTACTTAACTATGGAGCAGCATATTTAATGTAACATAAGAAGCCATGGACATAAAATATGCCATTATCTTGTGGTGGAAGAAAGAATTGCCTATTAATTTATAACAAGTCACTGATAGTCAAGCCCATATGAATTGGAGATGGTAAAGGGAGAGAAGATCATAGAATCAATGAAATATGGTATAGTGACTATTCCTCAAGACAATTTCAGACTTCCAAAGCTTATCTGCAATCCTGGGTGTTCATGGAGAATCTTTACCTTGCAATATCCTGGAATCTTTAAAGATGTTTAAAAAGTCTTGGGCGGAGGGCATGGCTCAATAGCTGAAGCACATGCCTAACAAGTGCAAGGCCCTGAGTTTGATTCCCCAGTACCACATAAGCTGAGTGTGGTGGCACATCCCTGTAGTTCCAGCACTTGGGAGGCTGAGGCAGGAGAATTATCTGGAGTTCAAGGCCAACCTGCACTACAAAGTGAGTTCAGGACCCTCCTGGACTAGAGAGAAAGTGAGACAATGTCTCACCAACCAACCAACCAACCAACAAACAAACAAATAAAAAAGGGGCGTGGGGAGTCAGCCTCAACCCTTTCACATACATTTGGGTTTTCCTTCACCATCCACAAACAGGGAGGTTCTGTATCTTTTGTACATTTGCATCCTGAAAAAACGGTACATTTTAGCTAGCGATGTAAAAATAGCACTGGTACCCAGCTGGTATGTTGTAACACCCAATGTCACCGCAAAAAGCAAACGTTCTCCTTTCCTGATCTGTGCAGTGGCTTTCCCAGAACTATGGACTTGATTAAAAGAAGATTATTTCCCCTCTCTTAATACCAGGTGCCACTGAATGTGGCAGCTTCTCACCATGACTGGAAACTTGCATCAGCTGGATATCCTCTTGAGAAACCCACGTTTGCAAAGGGCTGCTGACTTCCCCAAGCAGCGTGGGCTCAGGTCAACTTTCTTTGCACTCAGAATGTTCTATTTTTAAGTGTGTTATTTATTGTTGGCACTTCCTCTGGGATTTTCCTTTTCTGTAAGTTAGTGTGATATAAGAGTGAATGAGAAATGATATTTTTATTTTATTGGTCTGTCAGTTTGGTGTGAAGTAAAAATAAATAAAGGTTTTCTCTTGCAAGCTTTGTGTGACCGCTTGTCGTATTTGCTATTGATGGCCTGCAGAAAAACAAACTGCAGGCCGGGGAGGCCACGGAGAGACGGCACCTTCCCGTGTTCCACTGAGCGTTCACGGGTCAGTCGCATTGCTGCTTCTCTGAGAACTGTCCCTGCCTCCAAGTGGGTTAAACCTCACCGCTCTGTTCCCCCTTTGCCTTGTTATTATGTGAATCACTCTTGAAATTAATAGCCAAGGTCTGTCTTCCTCCCTGAAGGATAACCTTCGTGAGATGAGGGCCTTGGGCTGTCTTTTACCCGCTGTATCTCCAGTGTGTGACACGCAGTAGTAAATACGAAGAACTTCCTGGCCCACAAAGGACGGAGCGTGGCTGAGGGCCGGGTGTGAAATGCCTGCCAAGCGCTCGCGCGCGTCTGGGTTGCCGTCCCCTGCATGGTGAAATAAAATGGATGATTAGAGAAACGACCAAGTGAAAGCGAAGAAGCTCAGGGGGAGTAAAGGAAGGCAGGTACATGTGGTGAGTGTGAGCTATGGAGGCTGTTGGTGTGCTCGTTTTGGCTCTAAAGAGTCAGACCCCAAGGTAAGGGTTTAACTGCAAGTATTCTTGCTGGAAGGCGTTTTGCCCCATGAACCTGAGACTGGAGTGGCCTCAGAAGCTGTGCCTGGAGAGTTCCCACGAGGGAGTGGAGTGGCCCTGTCCCTGATGGAGCCTGCTAGGGATCCAGAGAAGCAGGAAGTGTCCGATGATCAACCCAAAGCATTTCTTCTCTCTCTCTCTCTCTCTCTCTCTCTCTCTCTCTCTCTCAAGTTTAAGTCAGGACACAAAAAGAAAGTGGGGTGGGATGGCAGGGGGCTGGTGGGCCCTACAGAGGTGATCCCAAATGCACCAGTATGGAGGCAGAGAAGTGAGACCAGGAAAAAGAGGAAGCTCAGAGAGTGTACACTACCAAGCCAGGTACAGAGTGGGCCAATGGTGTACTGTCCTGTGGAGAACTCCTTCAGTCCCTGGTGGAGGGCTGCTCCTGGGGGTGTCCCTTCCCTGCCACTTTTTGACTACATTTCATAATGGCAGAAAGGGCTCCATACATCTGAGAGAATTCTTAGGCAGTGACACAGCTTTGAGCAGTTTGAAGTTGGACCGGTACTGAAGAAAATGTCAGGGCTGAGGGGCTGTAGAGGTGGGCACTGACACTGTACTGTACCTGAATGGCTCAGATTCACCTGTGCCATTCTGTGAATTTGACTCTATCCTCTCACTTTTTTTTTTTTCCAACAGGGTCTCACTCTCTAGTCCAGGCTGGTCCTGAACTCACTATGTAGCCTAGGCTGGCCTTGAACTCAAGGCCAATTCTCCTGTTTAAGCTTCCAAAGTGGCTGGGATTACAAGTGTGCACCACTATGCCCAGTTTACATAGTGCTGGAGAATCAAACTCAGTGCCTTGTACTTGCTAGGCACACACTCTAATTTCTGTGCTATTCCTCCAGCTATAGGACCTGATTTAACTCTCCTAATATTCTTTCCTAACTTCCTTACATGATGAAGGCCCTTGAGGGAAAAATGACTACTGAAAGGAGCAAAGAAGACATTTTTGAGATTTGGGCATTCCAAAGTCACCCCTAAGAAGACTGATAAACTATGATAATCTCCATAGTTTCCAGAGTAACTTTTATGTGCATAAAATGTATCCAAATTCGAACTTGGTGCAGTTTCCTTTGTGACATTGCCCATCTTCTCTTTTAAAATGCTAACTTCCAGGGGCTGAGGCATAGCTTAGTAATTAGAGCACCTTCCTAGCATGCCCAAGACCCAAGGTTTGATTCTTCAGCACCACATAAAATGGGCACACATCTGTAATCCAGCACTCAGAGGCTGAGACAGAAGATAACCTTATATTTGAGGCCAGCCTGGGCTATGTAGTGAGTTCAGGACCAGACTGCACTGTAGAGCAAGACCCTTACTAAAAAAAAATAATAATAACAATAACTTTCCATCCATATAAATAAATTCTGCTTATACATTTGTATTGCCACTTATGTGTCTTGACTGAATTCTTTTATAAAGGACACAAGACAGGGGGAAGGCAAGGAGCCGGCTCCTCAAAGCTCAGGACCTGGCTTTCCGGTCATAAGCTCTGGGTGCTTTGTTCCATTCTGGTAATATAAGCAAGCCCCTTGGCTCCTTCCAAGGTCACTTGCACTTGGCCGTCTCTTCCCCTGCCAGTCACTTGTTTAAGGGACTGGGTTCCCCTGCTGGTCACACAGCCTGAAGCTTTTTTGCTGGTCACATGCTCCCAGGCCCATAAGCTTCGGTACATATGTGGTGCTTGAGAATCAAATTCAGGGCCTTGAGCTTGCTACATAAGCCCTTTAACATCTACGCTATTCCTTCAACCCCAACAATTTTCACTTGTCAATTAAAAATGAATGCATGAATAAACAAATAAGTCAACTAAGACAAAATAAACAAAACACACACAAACATTCTAAACTCTTGTTACACTTGAATTTTTGAATTATTCTGTTCAGCTAGGTTGCTGGACTAGTGGGATAACTAGAGCCCATCACCCAGTGGGGGCTCTCAGGCCCTGATTATCAGGTTCTTGTCAGATCTTGTTTGCTGAAATAGCCAACTGACATTTATCACCAGACACAGGATCCCACAGAGGCATTTGGTAACCAATTTACCACTGCACTGTCCTTAGAATGACACTAGCCTCCGTATCTTAAATGCTAGTGATGATATATAAGCCCTCCACCTGATTTCTCCAGTTCCCAAAGGGGAGGTGTAAGTCACTGTAATGTTGAGGAGCAGATGCCGTCACAACTGAATTTCCTGGGACATCCTTGTCATCTGCCTGGGGAGGGAGCCAATTGTCTCAGGAAACTGAAACATTTTATAAGTAACACAGGCAATTTTACAAAATGTATTTTGTAATCAAGAATGATGAAATAATGCTTCCTACAGAGTGACTTACAGGAAGTAACTGACTGTTTGCAGAATGAATGACTTCTGGGAAATCACCAGTAAAAGAGTTTGCCAGTGGGGAATTGCCACCAGATGGCAACAGAGACCGGGGAAGGAATTTTGTAAGGAAGTTTAAGAAAGGTCAAAAGAAAAACAAACAACAACAAAAAAAGAAGGTCAACAGCAAGAATCCTTCATGAGTTCAACATTTTTCATTGCCAAGCTCCCTGCCCCCAAGGCATGGTGGCACAAGTAATCTTAGCACTTGAGAGGCAGAGGCAGGAGGATTGCCTTGAGTTCAAGGCCAGCCTGGGCTAAATAGTAAGTTCAGGACCAGCCTGGACCCAGCAAGACCTTATCTTCAAAAAAATTCTATCTATCTACCTATCTAATCTATCTATAATAATCTCTTGAGAAAAATCCTGAGTAGTTAAAGCCAAGAACCAATCATTCCTAAAAAGACCTATAAATCTGGGCTGGGAGCATAGCATAGTGGTTAAAACTCTTGCCTAGCAAGCACAAAGCCCTGGGTTCAATTCCTCAGCACCTCATAATCTGGGTGTGGTGGCACACACCTGTCATTCCAGCAGTTGGGGGCAGAAGTGCTACGAGTTGGAGGCCAGCCTGGGCAACATGGTGAATTCAGGGCCAGCCTGGACTACAGAGCAAGACCTTGTCTCAAACAAACAAAAAATTGAATATGTCTATGATGCATGAGCCTCCCAGTGTCTGGCACAGTTCTTGTTAAGTGCCCCTGGCTCCCAAGTGCTAGGATTACTTGTGCCACCATGCCTTGGTAATGTGGTACGTGGGAATTGAACCCAGGGCCTTGTGTTTAGCCATGAAAGCCCTCTGACTGTTGTGTTATTCCTTCAGCCCAACTTTAACTCTTTTGAGAAGATACTCAGAAGAGGTGTAGCTGGATCAAATGGCATATCTATTTTTAGTTTTTTTGAGGAATCTCCATACTGCTTTTCATAATGGTTGTACCAGTTTACAGTCTCATCAACAGTGTAGGAGGGTTTTTTCTCCACAACCTCACCAGCACTGGTTGTTTTCTGAGTTCATGATACTAGCCATTTTTACTGGTGTTAGATGAAACCTCAATGTTGTTTTGATTTGCATTTCTCTGATGGCTAAAGATGTTATCAAAATTAAAAATGATCCTGATTAACAGTTTCAAAAGTCAGACTTAGTGGAGCATGCCCACAGTCCTTGTACTCCAGGAGAGGAGGCAGGAGGATCATGAGTTTGAGGCCAGCCTCGGCTATATAGTAAGCTCCAGACAAGTCTGGAGGAGGGGAGATGTGGGAGCACAGCTCAGCAGTTAGCATAGCAAGGGGAAAGTACTGGGTACCATTTCCCAGCACCACATAAACTGGTCATGGTGGTACATGCCTGTAATCTCAGCACTTAGGTAGGAGGATTGCTAAGCGTACTACAGAGGGTCTCAACAACAACAGCAGCAGCAGCAGCAACAAGACCAGAGTCCCAACCAACCAACCAACCAACCAATCAACCAACCAAAAAATCCCCCACAAAACAAAAACCTGCTCATTAACTTGGAAAGGCAAACATTTTCTTTACTCAGCAGCCCTGGAGTGCTAGGATTACAGGCACGCACACCACTCTGGTTCTCTCTCTCTCTCTCTCTCTCTCTCTCTCTCTCTCTCTCTCTCTCTCTCTCTCTCTCTCTCTCTCCCACTACTGGGATTGCAGGTTTGTGCCACCACATGGAGCTTCATACTCCATTTTGAGATGCCATAATATTATAAGAATTATAGGCGTTTGTTTTTTGATACAGGGTCCCGCTCTGTAGGTTACGCTGGTCCTGAATTATGTAGGCCACAGCCATCCGCCCTTCTCAGCCACCACAGCTGTCTTATGTGGAGCTGGGGAATCGAAATGATTCCAACTTGCTAAGCAAATGCTCTAAATGCGGTGCTATTCCTCCAGCGCCTGGCTTCCTCCTTGTAAAAGCAAAATTAAGCCCAGGATGGTTCAGCACATTTGTAGTCTCAGCACTCAGGAGGCTGACACAGGAGGACTTTATAGAGTTGGAGATCTGGACTATTGAGCTAGTGTCCCCCTACCTCAAAAAAGGCGGGGGGAGAGGGGTAGCAAAAGCAAATCGACACCAAGGTTCGTTCCTTCGTTCTTCTTTTTCTGAGTACAGTGAAGAAATTTAAGCTCACTAACTGGATCTGGTCATTTTTAGGGTCAAATAAGAATGCCACGCCTATCTCCGCGGATTTAAGCCAACATGGGTGTAGTACGTTGGTGCCCAGGACCCACGAGCAGCGCAGCTTCACGGAGCAGGGGAGGCACACGCAACTGAAGAACAGTGAGTCACAGTCTCCACCCTGCGAGACCGGCGAGCCGGCGGAGGGAGACACAGGCCGCGTCATTCCCTGGTTGTCGGGGGCGGGACTTGGGAACAGAAACGGAAACGGGCCCCTTTCTTCGGTGCAAACGCGTCCCGGAGAAGTTTGTCCCATGTTGTGACCCGTAGAGCTCGGGTTCTCGCCTCCCGTCGCTAGTGGTGGCGATTCCATCACGTGACAGCGTGGAGGCCGGAACTGGGCAGGTGGAGTGAAGCGCAAGGTTTTGATAAACACAAACGGCGACAGCGGCGAGGCCGGGGCTATGGCCGAGGCAGTGAAGCCGCAGCGCCGGGCCAAGCCCAAGGCCAGCCGGACTAAAACCAAGGTGAGCACCAGCCTGCCCTCCCTGCCCCGGCCGCCCCTGCGCTCCCGTCCCTCGGGCTCCTGGCCCACCCTACTCCTGTCCCCCATGTCCGCCCTGCGCCTGTCCCCCGCGTCCGCCCTGCTCCTGTCCCCCACGTCCGCCCTGCGCCTGGCCCCCAGGTGCAGGTACGCGCCCCGCTGTCCCTGATGCGGGCTGGCTTTCGACCCTGCCCGGCGTCCTCTGCCGCCCAATCCGAGCTGTGCCTCTCCAGTCCCCTCGTGGCTCGCCCTCCAGGGCCAGATTCCTGGAGAGCAGTTTCCCCACCACCTCTTAGGTTGTCTTCCTTTTTCTCTCCTCTGTAATGCGGGAACATTTTCTCCTTCCTGTCGTGCGTCCAGAGAGAAGGGACGTCTCTGTGCGCAGGTGTCCTTTGCCAGAGCTTTGTGGACGGCGACAGACACAGAGTAGGCTAGTGATGTGCTACCCCCATCACTTCCCGGTCGGGGGACGCTGCTACTGCTTAGGGAAGGTTGCTTATGAGGGCCCGTGAATGCCTGGGCATTAACCTCGCGCAGGACTCTCACAGTAGGAGCGTGCTTGTGCTTTTGGGTTACCTGGGTTAAACTGTATGTGGTTGGTTTGCTTTAGAGTGCAGTCTGAATTTTGGTTTTGTTCCTATATGTTTCCTTCAGTGAATAGAGTCAATGGTACATCTCTAGAAGATGGCCCCGGATTATTTTGATTTACCTGAAATGAAATTTACTTTAAGAAAACAATGAAGATGGAAAGTACAGGGAAGTACAAGTACAGGAAATTTCTTTTCCCAGAAGTGGGTAATGTTCCAGAGTGGGTGTTTCTTATAAATGGTAACCAGAATCTGATCTTTTTGAGACAGGCTGTCGCTCTGTAGTTCAGACTGGTCCTGATGACAGTGTGTAGCACTGCCGCCAACTCACACAGTCCTCCTGACTCGGCCACCTGAGTGTTACCCATGCTTGGCTTGGGAGGTGCTGGGGAATCCAACTCAGGGCCTTACACTTGTGAGGCAAAGACTCTAACCACTGTGCTATTCCTCCAGCCCCCATGATCTGATTATTTATGGTAACAGAGTTCTAACAATGTGATTCTAGGTATCATGTTTAATAAACTATAGTTATTTATATGAATCCTTTCACTGTGGTGACTTTATAAAGCAGTATGAAGTTGGGCACATCAGTGTACCCAGGTCTATGAGTTCTCTTTGGTGTGGAAAAAAAAAACACCTTTTGGTACCTAATTTCAGAAACTTTTTGAAAACTGGATTTGAACCCAGGGCGTTCATGAAGCTACATCCTCAGCTCTTTTTGAATTTTCATTTTGAGTCAAGTTCTTGAGGTTGTTAAATTGTCTAGGCTAAGCTCAGTCTTGGGATCTTCCTGTCTCAGCCTCCTACAGTGCTAGGATTATAGTTAGAAAACTTTTTCCTTTTTTGGTTTTGGTTTTTGAAACAGGGTCTTATTCAGTAGTGTGAACTGGCCTTGAACTCATTATGTAGCTCAGGCTGGCCTTGAACTGACAGCAGTTCTCCTGTGTCATCCTCCGAGTGCTGCTAGGATTATAGGCATGCACTGCCATGATTACTTTATGTTGTGCTGGTCTTATGCTTGTGAATCAAGTGCTTTAACCTCTGGGCTTTGTCGCTAGATCCTAGGAACCTTTTTTTTTTTTTTTTTTTTTTTTTTTTTTTTTTTTTTTTTTTTTTTTTTTTGAGACAGGATCTTGCTCTGTAGTTCAGGGTGGTCCTTAACTCACTGTTAAGCCCAGGCTGGTCTTGAACTCTTGGCAGTCTTCCTGTCTCAGCCTTCTGAGTGTTGGGATTACAGACGTATACTACCACATTCAGCCCTAGAAACATTTTTAAGAGAAATTATTTTGTGTTGGCTTACTAAATAACTATCTAGGCAAAAGAGGAAGAAATAAAAGCCATTGGCTAGCCATATACACCAGGTCCCTGAAGCCATGTGAGATGGTGTATGTCTGGAATCCCAGCCCTCGGAATGTTGAGGTGGGAGGATTTCTGGGAGTTCAGGACCACTCTGGACTACAGAGAGACCGTGTCTCAAAAAAAAAAAAATCCCCAAATACAGAACAAAATAGGGCATTACACATACACATCAGTCATTTATACCATAGTGCACAAAATCCCATATTCTCCTAAGAGGGATTTTTGGATTTCTGCTCAGTGGCCTTCCTCGCATTCATTCTTCCTGCTGGTCCTCTAAACTGAAGCTGGATTGATATTTTTAAAAACAAAACTTAACCATGCCAGTCTTCTCAAAACCTTTCTAAAGCTTTCCAACCCCAGGAGGCCAGAGTTCGAAGTGGTAATTAAGGACCCCCATGATCTGGCCTGACCTTCTCAGCTTCAGTTCTGCCACCACTTTCCCGTTCCTGCTTAGGAACTTTGTGCGTGCTGTTTTCTCCACCCCATCTCCCTTCTAGCCCCTCTCCATCTCGCTAGAGACCGCTCATTCACTATTCTCCTGACCACACTCCTGGTGCTCCCTTCTCAACTCACACCGCACCTCTCTGAGTTCCTTACCGCATGTGTGACTACTTTCTAGCCTTTCTCTTCTCCTGTAGACTGTGGGCTCCTGGAGAGAGGTGCTGTCTTGCTCCCAGTACCCTTCACAGCTCCTCCATTTTAAAGGATTGTTGAGTGAGAGAAAAAATGCTTGTATTGATGCACATTTCCAAGCTTTGTCACCCAAAATTTTACTGTAGTAATTTTTATCTGACTAGTAAGAGAAAACAAATAGGGCTGGTGGAAAAGCTCAATGGTTAGAGTGCTTGCCTTTGCAAGCCCAAGGCCCTGAGTTTGATTCCCCAGCAGTACCTAAACTGATAATCCCACAGTTGGGAGGCTGAAGCAGGAGGATGGCTGTGAGTTCAAAGCCAGCCTGGGCTACATAGTGAGTTCAGGAACAGCCTGGACTGCAGAGCAAGACCCTGTCTCGATAGAGAATAAAGATAGAAAAAATCTGCCACTCCCACAGGATCCTCATAACTTACCAGTATGAGAAAATGAATTCTTTAAGGATAAATAGGTGCCTTTCTTAATACTGGCTCTGGTTTGGCCATGGCTACAGAGTTCTGCATTAATGAGACCTTTACCGTGTGTGAT